>JAEANM010002128.1:0-25389 GCA_017656035.1 Myanophis thanlyinensis
CAACTCCCAGAATTCCTCAGCCAGCTGGCTGAGGAATTCTAGGAATTGAAGTCCACAAGTCTTCAAGTTGCCAAGATTGGAGACCCCTGCTCTATGGTTACTTATCTGAATTGCCACCCACCCCCCAAAAGGCTGACAAAACATGATACAGTGAATATTTATGACATAATTGGAGACAACTGGGAAGAGCCAACTGTGAAAAAGAGAGAACTCTCACTCTGATCATTTCGTATATCCATATATTCTTTTATGTACATACTTCTGTCACCCTTCTTCTCATTATCCTATGTTCTAAACCTTCCTCATCAGTGGTGGAATCCAAACGATTTTGCTACCTGTTCGGTGCACACACGCCAACCGTGCTGCCACGTGGCTTCTAAAATTCTTTCTTTTCCTTACCAGAGGCAGCCCAGGTGATTAGGAAAGCTGCGGAGGTGCACAAAACAGCTGTTCTGCGTGATTCAGGTGAGTAAAAAAGAAAAAAAGAAGGGAATATAGGACAAGAAAAGGCAGGGGTGGGTGAGCAGGGCCAAACTTCAATGTCGCTACCAGTTCATTAGAACCGGTGTGACCAGGCTGCATTTCACTACTGTTCTTCATGAAAGAGCTGCATCATCTGCTGTCATTTTGGTTGCCCCTTTTTTGTATTTTTTCTTTTACCTCTGAAATATCTTTGTTAAGACTGGGGACAATCACAACTATCTTCAATACTCTATGTGTGTCGCCATGGGTTTATTTATGGCTTTAATATATACCTGAAGTTCTGTTTTCATTTTACTTCTTAATGTTACAAAAAAAATTGCTTTAAAAAAATAGCAGTTGCATATTGAGTAGTCAAGTCATTTCCATCGAGCTCTGTGATTCTGTGATTCTAAGATCTGATTCTGAATCTGTCACTGCCAGTTCAGCATAGATGCTATGTAGATGAAGTTTGGGTTTTTTACACTAACAACCATTATTTTACACTTGTTTACACTGAAAGTTTATCAACAGTTTATCACCCCCCATGCATATTGAGGATAATAGCAATATGATCTCAGCTCTGTAACAGTTCAGTTGAAGCTTCAGATATTTGAACACAATCATTTGCAACAATTAAAAAAAAATTTTTTTTTAAAGAATGGCTTAGCATATTTGAACCCAGCCAGTATTTTCAGCACGATGTCAAAATGACTTGGGTCATGTAAGGCAATTGGCACCGACTCAATTAGTGTGGTTTATGTGGGTGTGGAAAAAATGGTTCCATTGAATGTTTCTTTTAAATATAATTATCAAAAGCATAGGATGTATAAATTTGCATTTAATTGCTATAATCCATGGATCGATACTGTAGTGCCTGCTTCATTGGTTTGAATTGTTTAAAAATGGAGGTTGGCATGATATGAAGTGCCAGTCATTGGTATAAACTTTATTTAGGCCCTAATGTTTTTTTAAATTATTAAATACAAATAATAGATGATTACAGCATGGTACTTTGTTTAGAAGTTGCCTATATTCCCAGAAATATAATAAAAGTAAATTAGATTGATAAAGAATATTTGAGGGAAGATGGCTAGAAATGATATCAGGGAACAATAACACTATTCTGCCTTCTGGCAAATGTGTTTTTCTGGCTGTCACACCCATCACAACTTTCCATGTCCAAAACTCTCACACAACATAGTGTGAGAGTTTTCATGGCATAGTTTCCAAATACCAAGTGTCTTCATAGCCACTCTCCCAAAATTACTTGTGTAATTCTTGCAGCCCTTTTCAAATAGCCTTGTTTAATGAAATCCTTCTTGGAAGAGATATAAGTTGACAGTTTCTAGCTCATATCCACTTCTGTTGCTGTGTCTTGGTTCCTTTTCAGTTAAAAAGTTATATCCAGATATTATTCCATCTTTGGAGGCCTCAATTAAATGCACAGTGGCAGAGGCAGATTGACAAGGTAGCAACTTTGTGAGAAAAAGCACAGAAAAACCCTGTTTATGAAGTTTCTAGATAGCCTGCATAAACCAGCCAATATTTCCAAAGATGAATACGATCAGTCTTTCAAAGCCAGACCTGACAGTTTGCAACATCCCTGTACCATGTGTTCAAAGTACTGCATATTTAAACAAAGTATAAATAAACAAGCCAAAAATAACATCAAGGTAGCTGTATACAAATAAGAGTTCAACAGGTATATTTACAAGATTTTTCAATGATACCTTCTCATGAATGACAATATCTTTAAAAGAGGAACCACAGTGGGATCTAAAATATCATGATGGCAGCCACAGTTATGGGCTCAAAAGGACACAGGTACAAGGATGGGGCTTTGGTTACCTGATTATGGTCATCATCATAACTTTTCCTGTTTCTTATGGACCGCCCTGCCAATACAATGGTAGGAGAATATATGGGATAGAATTAAAAGAATCTGAAACCTAGCAGAGAGGATGTTTTATTTATAATGATTTCTGTAAATGCTGGCAGAAGAGGTTGCTTTGGGACATTCATGACCTGAATTTGCTCAATGTTGGCAGTTGTACAAAGTCAAATAAAATGGAGAATGGAGCACAAGAAAAAAAAATATTAATTCCCGTTCAAAGCATACAGTATGATTAAATCACATTTCTTAATCCTCATGATCCAGAAACTGATATCAAAGTGAAGTTTTCATTTTCCACACCCCAATTAATTACTTAAGAAATGATATTATCTCAGCAAAATCCCAGGGTTTTTCTTCTAGAATCTTTGCATGAGCAAACAGAGAGTCAGCACTCTAGTTGCCTAGTTGTGTTTTTTTTATTTACTTGTACATACAGAGACAGTGGCCTTTTATGGTAATTTTGTCTACTTTTCCCCCTCCTATCAGCTTTCTCCTTAATCATCTGATGAGAAATTGTACTATTTGTGCAATAAATCCTCCCCCTAACATTGCTTGAAGTCCTAGAGTTATATAACCTCAGCAGATGAGCTTTGAACAATTTTTTTTAGATGTCAATTCGTATTATGATCCAAACAGGCAGCAATTGTTGTTCAGCTCATTCACAGAAGAGAGTTCAGGCGTGTAAAAGGGCACATTGTAATTCTCAATCCATGGTGTAAAAACTAATGTTATTATCTGACTATATATTTTCAACCAGGATTGCCCATCTTCTGTTTTCATGTAATGTGCACTTTATGTAGTTTCAAAGTCAAATCTAAATCTTTTTCACAGTCAAACCCATCTCTCTTTTCTCACAAACAAAAGTAAGAGATCCAGAGTGCAAAAATCCAGAAAATCAACAGATGGCAGCAAAGGTGATTTTCGTTCTTAGATGCCAAGTGAATTTTTAAGTCCAGATCTGGCTGACTATCTGATAAAATCAGATCCATATATTTATCATCACCTCAATGACCTTTCTTCTCCTGGATTCCAAATGTTAATGAACATTCTATAACAATCTAGTACAAGAAGTCTAAGACAACTCATCGTGGCCAACTCAACGTGGGACAACTCACCACAGCCAATTTGCCATGGGGCAATTCACTGTGGAACAAGAGTTACATTAATATTGAATAAATCATGGAATAAAATCACTAAAGAAAGGTTGCAAAAGGAAGGGCGAAATTAAATGTGAATTACAAAAATAAAAATATTTTAAAAATTATTTTAAATAATTGAATTGTTGAATTGTCCCACAGTGAGTTGCCTCATGGCGAGTTGGTCATGGCAAGCTGTCCATGGCCAACAGTGAGTTGGCCATGGAGAATAGGCCATGGCTAGTTAGCTGTGACGAGTTGGCTACGGTGACTTGTCCCAGTCCGCAGTACAGGTAGTCCTTGTATCAGAGTTCCAAGTAATGAACTCCAAGAAATCAGGACTATGAATCTCAGTTTAGGTTCAAGAAACCTTTTAATGAGTACATCACATCGGCACTTAGAAAAGTGAAGCTAACTCTGAATTATTTCCACACATAGGGATAGTTAAAACAATCAAAATCCCCCACCCCTGTAGGGCATATGGGCCAATCAGGCCAGCCATGGTTCCCGCCGGCTTCGACAGGTGTCTGTTGATGACCTTTGTTCACACTCTGGCTGATGGATGTTATGGTGAGACCTCTGAGGCACCACATTCCTGAGCTCTCCCCCTTACCCCCCTTTAATGGCAACCAAGAAATGAAGTAGAAGTAAGCATGGCTTCAGTTGAAGTTGTTTTTCAGGTTGACACCTTGACTTACAACCACTTGATTAGTGACCATTTAAACCTACCATGGCATTGAAAAATGTAACTGTTGACCTATTCTTACACTTACAACTGTCACAGCATCCCCTTGGACATGTCATCAACACTCAGGGGCTTGGCAACTGGTAATTATTTATGGGTTATATGATCTCCATTTGCAATCTTCCCACCCAGCTTCCAACAATCAGATAATTCTGTCATTTTGCAAAGCGATCTCGACTATGTGTTGGAATGGCCATCTATTTGGCAACTTCAAAGCTTGATCAACAAATGCTCTGTCTTACATATTGGTAAATGTAATCAAAATGCCCAGTATAAGCTAGGTGGTGTGGATGACCCTCACTCTGTCAAGGACCTAGGTGTGCTTATCTCCAATGATCTCTGCTCCAAAGTTCACTGTAACAGCATTGCCAAAAAAGCATTAAGAGTTGTAAATTTAATTTTGTGCAGTTTTTTTCTCGAAATATTGTATTTCTAATTAGAGCTTATATATCTTATGCTAGACCAAACTTAGAGTATTGTTCAACTGCTTGGAATCCCCACCATATATCTGATATGAGCACAATTGAGCGGGTCCAGAAGTACTTCACAAGAAAAGTTTTGCATTCTTCTACATGCAATAGACTACGCTACTAGACTCAAAATTCTCGGTTTGGACAACTTAGAACTGCGCTGCTTGCAGTCGGACCTAGGTATTGCATATAAAATTATACACAGAAATGATTTACCTGTAAATAACTTTTTTTGTTTTAATCGCAATAATATGTGCGCTAATAATTGCTTCAGACTTGTATATCATTCCAAACTTGACTGCAAACAATATGATTTTGTAATAAGTTGTCAAAGCTAGAATGCCCTACCTCATTTAGTTGTTTCAACTACAAATTTTCATAACTTCCATGGACCTTACACCATACCTAAGTGGTCAATAGAGGGTACTGATGTGCCTATTGTCCCTGTCATAGTATTTTTATTTTTTGTTCTTGTATTTGTTTCTGTTATTGTTTTACAAATTCTAATAAATAAATTAATAAAAATAAAAGTCAGTCCAAAAAGCTGAATTCCCTTAAAAACCATTCTCTCAAAAAGTCCAGTGATTCACTTAACAGCTATGGCCAAAAAATGGTCATAAAAATAATTAAAATGCATTTAACAATTACCTTGTTTAGCCATGGAAATTATGGTCCTCAGTTGGGATTTGGGAAATTTCCAATAAATTCCCACTCCCACTGACCAAAATAAAGGAATCTCTCTAATCAAATTACCCATTTTCCTCATTCCTTTTCATCTACTTTTCAAACAAGCTGTTCTGAATCTCTCTTTTTTTTGTCGTGTTCTCTTTTTGTCTGCATGATTCTGACGCATCTACCAATTAGCAACAGATCACATCGCATAGTCAGCGCATTTCACGATACAAGTTCTAAAGCAGGGAGAAGGAAACATTGCACAAAATCTTCTGGTTGTTGTAAACCTGCAGTGATTGGCTTAGCTTCCTGTACAGGACTAATTTGATAAGTTGCCAAAAGGGTCCACTGGCTGCAATTGGCTGAATTGCTCTATTTTGGCAGAATGCCCTGTCAATTCTGTATCTATGCCCACTATTTGATCTCTGATGAACTGGAAATAGTGGGAGGTAGAGTCGCTGACTTGACTATGAAGTACTTTATCCTTCCTAAAAGATAGGACAGCGTTGCCATGTGTTGCAAAGGCAAAGAATTGTGATATCTATATATTAATTTGAAAGAAGTAGTAAGTAGCTAATCTTAGACCTATTGTTAATCTGATTTTTTTTCTTTATTGTGCCTTTTTGTGTAAAGTATAGATATAGACTATATAAATTCCCAAATTGCATTTTATCTGGGATATATCCAACTTCCAACTCCCACAGCTTGATTGAGAATGCTTTTCTTTTCCACCAGTAATGGAACTGACCTCACTTGTTATTGATAAATAGGACATACAGTATAAAGCCTAGACAATATAAACAGTCTCATTTTTTTGGAATACTGATTTACAAGGTTACAATTTTTGTCATGTGGTTGACAATCTAGATAGCAGGAAGATTATTATTTATGGAATGCACACTCTGCCACACAACTCTTTGGTGGGAATTAAGAGCATAGCTTATGCAAAGGCAATTCAGAGGATAAATTGATTTGCAAGTCCATGGAATTATTTGACCGTAGGCAAGTTAGCGCATTAGGGTAGAGAGAAAGCAAATTGAATACTTCTCAACGTGACTAGGCTGTTTAGAGGAAAGAGGTATCCAAATTTGGGAAAGGTCAGTTGTGAAGCTGAACCAAGCTGGTTGCTAACGAAGTTGTGGCTATCACTTCTGTGAATCAGTTTGTCTGGGTTCAAACAGGGCTTAAGTCATAATGGTTTTTTGATGTTGACTTAGATGCTCATGAGAATTTAGTCAATTGTGATTAATTACAGTTGTTTAACCAACAAGGGCTTGGCACAATGATCAACAGACAAAACACTAGCAGTAGCAGTTAGGCTTATATACTACTTCATAGTGCTTTACAGCCCTTTCTAAGTGGTTTACAGAGTCAGCATCTTACCCCCAACAATCTGGGTCCTCATTTGACTGACTTCAAAAGGATGCAAGGCTGAGTCAGTCTTTAGACAGTCAGAATCGAACTCCTAGCAGCAAGCAGAGTAAGCCTGCAATTCTGCATTATAACCACTGTGCCACCATGGCATTTGTGGCTCAGGATCCCCCAGTGCATTTGAATACCTTTTAAATCACCAGCCCTTCTACCATTCTTAATGCAATGGCTCTGAAGTTCCCTTTATCTATAGCAGACAAAAGGTGGAATAATCATACCAACATGAAAGACAAGAGAAGGGTGCTAAGGAAAAGATTTGGTCAGCCTATTGGCAAGGCTGCAATGCAAAATGCTGTGGTTCAGGATCTAAATGTCTTTGGTACTATTGGCTTCCTTGGTATCTACTCATACATTATGGAAGAAAAGTTCCATTGTAAAAAAAAAACCATTAAAAACTGGGGCCATCTCCTTCAGTGGAACGGTAGCACCAACCCTATCTATGTAGTTCTTATTTAGTGACTGCTCCTTTTAGCATCTGTTTGCAATTATGATGCCAATGAAAAAGTAACTTTGTGACCAATCCTCACATTTATGATCTGTGCAGGACTGTAAAGCAAAGAAAAGCTGAAGTAAGACTGTAATCAAAGTTGCGGTTTCTCTTAGTGAACACCCTGCTTAATGACCAAATTGCCAATTGTGGTTGCTAAAGAAGGTCTACTTGTAATAGGCATTTAGAAAAGCCCTTCATGCATGTTTGTTTGTTTGTTTGTTTCTCCAGGAAGCTTTTGGGATCGGAATGGAGGTTTGGGAAGACATGCTTAGCAATTTGAGTATGGTTATTCCTTGGCATAATATAATTTGATTTATTTTCTTAAGTTTTATATTGCGATGCTGCATCAGTTTTACTAAATGTGCATGCATGATTGCAGTTATGATTGAAGTAGCATATAAGCCTGAGTAATATGCAAATAATATATATATATATATATATTACGTATGGCTTACTGGAACACAATAAAGCCTATTGTCCCATTTCCTGCTTCTTTCAGTGTTTAATTAGATATTCCCAGAAAACCTGGGGACAGGACATAGGAGGAGAAAGTTCCTTTTCCGCCTGCTGTTTTCCAGCAACTGGGATTCAAAGTACAGGGCAAATTTTTCAACTTTGCTGCAGCTAACAGTTCAGATTTTTCAATTAGACTTTAAAGCGAATAGTCATGGACTGACCATTTCTTTTCCCCCTAAATTGGTTTATTCCCCTTTTAAAATAATCAAAAATGATGTTTTGGCAGTGAATCTGTCCTAAGATTCCTTCTTTTTTACCCAGAACAATCTCTAACAATTTCTTACTTAAAAAATCAAAATCAAAAATCAAATCAAATCAAATTTTATTCATCACATGCATAACATACATAGTATGAAATGCAGTGAAATTTAATTTAGTTCCTTTCTATAACTGGGTCTGTGCATAGTCAATCACTCATCGTGAAAGAGAAGATAGATTCAGACAACAAATTTCCCATCTACTAGAAGGCAAATATGAGTTTGCACATTATGGAAAACAACACAATTTGTCTCCATTCTGATATATTGAATAACTCCCGATAGCCCAATACTTGCAGTTAAGACACAATCCATAGTTTATTAGCCAAGAAAGTAATAAAGAATTCAAAGTCTTTTGTTTTAGTTGGATCAGTGAGATCTAGAAAGGCTTGTAAAACAAACATGCTCTGAAAGGAAGCTAACTGAAAGGCAGAATATATTTTATTCTCTGTTATTGGTAAGTGACAGAAAAGCAGTTTTCTTGGCAAGAGATAACACAAATGCTTATGTTATGGAATACTATTTTTTTTTTTTTTGCAAAGAACATTGTAAGGTCCAGCCTTTCCTCCTTGTCCAAGAAAGTAAAAACTCTTGAAATGGTGATATTTCAAAAGGAACTTTTTATTGAATAGGAGTGATAGCAAAACAAAAGAAAGCAGGATCTGACTTCCCGCCAAAGAACAAGTTAGGATAAAGGTTATAAAGTGAAAGGTTACATAGTGTGAGGAAGAAAGCAATAAACCAAATAATACATTCAGGAGGAGAATGGCAGAATCACGGTAATGATTTGACAAACAAATTTGTTTGGGATATTCTATCCTTGAGAAATGAGCGGGAAAGGGCTGATCAATATTTTTCTGGAGAATGATGGGATGAGAGGCAATACTCTGATTCTTAGCGTACTGTACATCATTCCCCTGATTTTAAATCCCCTTGATTTGGATTTCTCATTTCTGTTAATCATTCAACACTTAGAGTTTACTTGCATAATAGAAAATGTTTAAAAAAAAAAGCTCCAGTTTTTAAAATAAGTCCAATGCCCTCCAGTATCCGGGATCACTTAAACTAAATGATTGCTCTTGTTAAACTCCTACCTTTGATATAAAGATTTGCAGTTTATTCTCAGTGATTGTTCCCAAAGGTGCTTTTTCAATAGGCATCTTTGTTTTTCCTTGAAGGTTTTTCACTTCTCATCCAAAAACCTTCTTCAGATCTGACTGAATGGTGGGGAATGGAAGGATTTAAGTTCCTTGCAGTCATCTGATCATTAGCACTCTTTTTTCTTTTTATAGTTTTATTAGTTTATAATATGACATACAAAGAGAATACAAAAGCAAATATTAGGGAAATTAGGGAAGGAAAAGGTGAAGAGAATAGTGGGAGAAAGAAAGGGAAAAGGAAAAAAAGGCATTGACTTCCGACTCCTTTGGTGCAGTTGAATAAAGCATTAATCTCAACTTTTTATAAGACTTTTTTTCATAAGAAAAGAAACTAGCCATTTCTGTAATAACAAACTAATCAGTAAAACCCAAGATCGAAGTTTCATCTTTTTCCATCTCAAGCACAAAGTCCAGAAGTGGTTTCCAAGTCAATGTTTTTTTATTTAACCAGAGCAGTCAATTTAGCCATCCCTGCTAACTCGGTCAGTTTTTGCAGCCGTTCATCCATTGTGGGGATCAAGGTGACCTTCCATTTCTTTTTCAGTGATTTCTCTTTCTCAGAAAGGGTACTAATGATCAGATGACTGCAAGGGATATTAATCTTTTCATTCTCCATCTTTCAGTCAGAAGGAAGAAGTTTTTGGGATAAGAAGCGAAACTTCAAGGAAAAACAAAGAAAGTCAATTGCCTCTTGAATAAGAACCTTTGGGACAACCATACCTGGATGACTGAAAATTTCCATAGACATATTCAGTGGTTGATCTTCTCCTCTTTATTCCATCTGGGGATGCATGGGAAATGGTGTTCATTTCCAAGCAATCAGGAAAGTGTGATACAAACTTTTTGACAGTGGCTAGGGTCACATATAATGTCATAGAACAGTATGACATGGTGTAATATATGCACTGCGAATGTTGCAAGACCAATGTAACACAACTGTAATGGAACTTTTGAACCAATTTGAATATAGAGAGGTTGACTCAGTGTTGGATTTCTGAATTTAAACACCTTCTTTGCTAAAATCCTTTTCAGACATACTCATAGGATTACAGTTACAGAGAGACCTTCTAGGATAACCGAATATTTGAAACTCTGAATATTTTATTCACCTCCAATGGGAAACAGGACAAGTCATTTAATGTTAACATTTGGTAAGCCCAAAGCTACAGAATTCTCATCTGATGTCTATCCAGCCTCTATATGAGGAGCTGATGGATGATATTGTAGAACCTGAAAGTTCTTTTTTTCAGAAACTGGCAACAATAGTTTGCTCCATATTTAATCAGTAGGAAATAAGGACACCAGTGTTCCCTGAAGTTAGGGCTATCATGTCTAGGATCTAAAAAAAACCAAAACAAAACTGGGCAATCATTAAAAGGCAGAAAGTGTTAGATTCTCAGTGTCTCGTTGCTGTGATTTCCTGGTCATCCAGATCTTTGTCATTCCAAACTAGTAGCCCCATTGTATGCAAAGTTGTTGTATACACATGCTCAAGTAAAGATTTCAATGTAAAGAATTACCTTAATATTTCTCCTCCTGTACAATAGATAGAACAGTGGATGTTTTAATGATTTCAATACATCTTTATGTCTGTCCTTTATGTCTGGCCCTTCCATCATTTATTCACAAACAATTCACCAAGACTGTTTTGATGGACCACTAGGTCTTTTTCTGCCATCAGTTTTCTATGTTTCCATGATGGTGCAATTGTGAACTGAATGGGAAATCAATTTTCCACATGCTCTTAAGTATAGATCATCTGCTGTTGGCATGTTATGAAAGCTGTGATTGCTCTGGAAGGTCATTTGAGGTAACTGCAGCTTATACTGTACTGTACATCTGCTCTGTCCTGTGGGATCCTCTTAAAATCTTTTTCTAATTAGTATTGAATGGGAACTTCATTTCCTGTACAAGCCCTGGCCAGATTTCCCTTCCCTTCCAGCCAGACGCTCCCCACCCCCTGCTATCAGCGGGAAAACTCCTCACAATCTTCTGTCAACAACTATGCTTATGCCTGCTAATAATGCTTTCTGGATATAACTGAGTAACAGTGGCATTCTGCATTTCTTCTTCAAGGGAAAAAACACAAAAAGGTTTGCAAGTGGAACTTTTGCATTAGGATCTCATAACTCATACACATCTTGAGGGCATTACCTGAAAAGTAGCTGCTGACAGGCACACAAATTGAGAGATGGGGGACAAGTAAGTCTGATAAATAAATAAATAATTTAAAACAAAAATTCCACCAGCCTGCTCTTACAGCAGTCTTGCTCCAAAGCATTGTTTCTCTGCATTCATTAGTAACAGAGAAGCAGAGATCTTCTGAAGGGTCACTGGGAGGAATGCAAGACTTTGTCTTCCTGGGGTTGCCTAGTTGCAAGCGGCCTATTTGTACTCACTCCACACAGAACATCTTGTTCAATGGATGCGTATCATCCATTGTAAAGATTATATTCATGGAAAAATGAAACAAACCTTTCTTCTTTCTTCTTGGGCAGTAATATCCATTGGATGGAATGTTCATCTCCCAGGGAGATGAGCTTCCACCAGTAGAAGGAAAGCAATCTCTTCTCTGAGACTTCTCACCTTTATATAGAGTTCTAACCTTTTTTGTTGTTTTACTGCATTTTTTTAAAAAGCTAGTCACCAATTTTCTTTCAACAATCAAGCCAAAACATGCAGCAGCAGCAGGCCGATCCTGATTCCACAACAGTACTTTTAGGCTTTAGACTTAAAGAAAAAAAAATTAAAAGAGTTGTAGATTAAGAACAGGTTAGGTTATCCAAAGACCGAGCCAGAACTTGGATAATAGGAGGCGGCAACTTGTAACTAGCACTTGCATAGACAGGTATTGGTGCCATGGTTTTCACCAAATACTCTCAAGAACATGTTGTAAGAAATGTCCATCTGCGTTCAGTTCCAGGTGGGGATAAAGACACTGGAAACATGGAGGCTATTTGAAAAGATGGTTTATTGATAAACAGGTCCACATGGTTTGAGGTCCTGGGCAAAAAGGCACACCTGGCTGAGAGAAAGAGAGATTTTATACCCTCTCTTGGGCTATGACCTTGCTTCCTGTTCCTATGGCAAGAGCAAGTATCCTTATTGGTTGTAGGCTCCCATGTGGCCATGGGTCATGATTCAAATTTGGTTGAACCTTTTGGGCATTGTTTGTGTCATGTGGTGAGTTGGATAATCCCACCATGTCATGAGGGTGAAGATCTTTTGTGTTGTAGATAAAGCTAGCCAAGCCTTTTGTCTTGCAAATAACCAAAGTATCTGCTGGGGGCAGGGAGCTGGGGCTGAGTTTCTGTCTTAAGATTTCTATTTCTCTTTTAGTGGAAATATTCTGCCTTTTAATATTTCATATTTCTAGGAGAGGAGTGGGTGCTAACTTCCTACAAACATACGTATTTGAAGTCTTGCTATTAACCTTATTTATGAGTGACTAAAAGGTTCCACAGTACTTACATGACTAAAAAAAAATCCAGAATGATGCCACTCTCTCTCATGCCACAAACCACTTTTTAAAAATAAATAAATAAATTATCCATTGATTTGTTTGGTTGGATTTTTCTTTTGGTCATCTATCCAGAGTGGTCCAGGAAAGTGGCTTCCATATAGAAAACCCAAGGCACAAAAATAAACCATGAGCAATTTTTACATTTTACAACACTTGGAAAATTGTACAGCAGACTTACCACTTGAAAAAAAAGAGAAAGTTCTCAGTGTCCCTGGCCTGCAAAATTCTGGATGGCAGCAAAGGATCTACAGTGGTCATCTGGATTATTGCTGTCCTGATGTGTCAGGCTTCTAATGATTTTGCGGCTGAAACTTTGCTACTATGAAGAAGAATGTTTTAGAATAGCACAGAACAAAAGAGTTGGAAGGGACCTTGGAGATCTTCTACTCCAATCCCTTGCTTACGCAGGAAACCCTATACCATTTCAGACAAATAGTTGTCCAATCTCTTCTTTAGAATTTCTAGTGTTGGAGAATTCACAACTTCTGGAGGCAAGTTGTTCCACTGATTAATTGTTCTAACAATTGGAAAATTTCTCCTTAGTTTTAGGTTGGTTGTCTCCTTGATTACCATATTTTTCGGATTATAAGACGCACCTAGATTTTGGAAGAGGAAAACAAGAAAAAACATTTTTGGTCTCCATGCATCTTGTTTTCCCTCTTCCCAGCCCCCAGAGGCATTTTGCAGGCCTCCAGAACTCTCCGTGTAGCTCATTTTTGCCAAAGATCGGTCTATTTTTGCCCATTTTTTGGCAAAAAATGAGCCACATGGAAGGTCCTGGAGGCCTGCAAAATGCCTCTGGGAGCTGGGGAGAGGGAATACAAGATGCGCCGGGTGGGGTTGGGAGGCCAAAACCAGCCCATTTTCCACCTGTTTTTCACCCATTTTTTTGGGCCTCCCAACCCCTCCACACATTTCGTATTTCCTCTTCCCAGCCCCCAGAGGCATTTTGCAGGTCTCCAAAACCTTCCACATGGCTTGTTTTTGCCCAAGGTAATACAAGACATATGGGGGGCTGGGAAACCAAAAATGGCTGTATTCGGTGTATAAGATGCACCACAATTTTCACCCACTTTCGGGGGGGGAGTGAGTCTTATATGCCAAAAATATGGTAGTTTCCATCCATTGCTTTTTGCCCTGTCCTCAGGTACTTTGGAAAATAGATTGACTCCCTCTTCTTTGTGGTAATTCCTGAGATATATCATTATATGCAATGTTTCTGGAGAATGGAAGATCAAGTACATAAGTGTTATATAAAATAGCACCAACTTTTAATCTGTTTCTCCAGGAAGCAGATTAAATAGAAACTCTATGGAAACTAAACATCACAAGAAGTTCCTATAGCTGTTTAGCAATGGAAACAATTGTTTCAGATGTTGTGCTATCTTTTCCTGGAGTAATTTAAACAGACGCTGGGTAGTCATTTCGAAGGGATTCTCTCATTTTCCCAATTTCTACAATGAGCAAAGGTTAGATGTCCATTAAGATCCATTTCACAGGTAACGTGATTCTTAACAGAAAAAAAAGAGAGCAGGAAATAAGTGTACACACAGTAATTCAACAGATACAGCTCTCCCCTTTTCTTCCTCCCACGATCATACAGAATATTTTTTTAACATGGGATTTGTTTTACAGATGGCTAGACAGCAAAGGTAGAAATTAGAAGTTAAGAATACTACTTTTTATAAGTAAATATTATTATTACTATTACTGATATTATGTATAAGTAAATTGATCCAGACAATACACTGTATAATTAAGCACTTATATAAGTTAATAAAAATGTATAAATAAAACTCATTTAAAAAAAAAAGATCCATTTCACAGGTAACATGATTCTTAACAGAAAGAAAGAGAGCAGGAAATAAATGTACACGCAATAATTCAACAGATACAGCTCTCCCCTTTTCTTCCTCCCATGATCATACCTTAAGAGCTTTAACTGATGCTGCAATTAAGATAAATTTAAGGGTCAGGTTTGTCCAGTATATCCCATTCAGTTTCGGGAAATGCTTATTGTCCCTCTCTCCTCCTACCTCATTGCCCCAAATAAATGCTCTTGTCACTTTCAAGCATGCGTTCGTTCTATAACTTTACATAAATGGAACTGACTGATATCTCTGCATGAGTCAAAAAAGTTGGATACGTTGTTTGAAAACCTGAATTTCATAACAAATCCCAGGAGATGCTCAGTAAGCATGAGGAACCCACAAGCTTACCAAACATTAAAAGCACAACTTTTCTGTGTCAAATAGAAAAGGATTTTAAAATAGAAGCATAAAGTATTGTGCGCAACATGTAGCGTTTTGACAGCTTTTAGTTTAATATTGGGACAGGCCTTCGGCAGTATTTTTTGCTTCCGTGAAACATTACAGTTAAATCTGACCCAAAGAAGAACCTGTACAGGTAGTCCTTGACTTATGATCACAATTGAGCCCAAAATTTCTCTTGCTAAGTGAGACATTTGCTAAGTGAGTTTTGCCCCATTTTTTTGGCCTTTCTTGCCACAATTGTTAAATGAGTCACTGCAGTTGTTAAGTTAGTAACATAGTTATTAAGTGAATCTTGCTTGCCAACTGACTTTGCTTATCAGAAGGTCACAAAAGGTGATCACGTGACTCTGGGACACTGCAACCAACATAAATGAGTCGATTGCCAAGCATCTGAATTTGGATAACATGACCACGGGGATCCTGCATAAGTCGTAAGTGTGAAAAACAAACATAAGTTCCTTTTTTCAGTGCCATTGTAACTTCAAATGGTCACTAAATGAACTGTTGTAAGTCAAGGCATACTTGTACTCATACACAGTCCAGTCCTGGGTTACTGTAAATGCCCCCGCATGACAGAAGGAGAAGCTGAAGCTGACATCCAGACTTGGCTGGGTTTTGAAGTCAAGAATTGCAAATCAGAATTTCAGTGCTAGGCCAGTTCCACTGGGACGTGACTTGGCAATATATGTTGGTCACATGAGCAAGCTTAATATGTGTCATCCCAAAGACTAGGACATTCAAGGAGAGGATTAATAGAACACGTTACTGAGCTTCATTTGCACACTTCACAATTATGCCAGCTAAGCTCTAGCAAGATCCACCCAACGCTGTCTGGAAGAAAAATCCAATTAAACATTCATTGACTTCTGCCTTTAATCTATAAATAATGCTTTCAATTCAAACCAACAGAGATTTATCAGTGGTTGCTACATTTCTCCTCCCCAGCTCAAATACATGTTTCCACCCAGTAAGATTTGGAGAAACCAACCAGTTGGGCACACAATTAGAAAGTCAAGGAGGAACTGAATGACACTGAATAGAAGAGGGTATAGTCAACTGGTGGTAAGGTTATGAAGGAACACCCCTTGCTGTACAGTTTCCATCCATCGCTTGTGACTTTTTTACATGAAATTCAAGACTAATTGAACCGATTTCTATGGCATCTCTGTGCTAGAACAGTTTTCTGATTAAAAACTTTGTAAGCAGAAAAATGTTTCAAGCTCAGAATGAATAAGGGTGACATCTGATGTGCTTTTATATTGCTTTCCACCTTGCTAAGTAAGATTTTGTTTAAAATTTGGGGTTATGTTAATGCCTACATTTTGCAAACTACAAAAACCTAACATATTGCGTTGATGTTTTCTACAATACCAAGAGAATCTATATACAGAGTAAAATACCACAGAAATGAACTCCAAGTTTTTTTTCCATTCTCATTTCCACCCAGTTTGCATTGTAAATACTTGCATCTTCATCGTCTTTTGCTCTCAGCAAAAGAAAAAAAATTATAGGTTATCCATGGAAAGAAATGGTGCTTATATTGGTTATAATCCAGAACCATTTTAAGCATGAATTACTTAGCCACTGATTTTTAAATAGAATTGTGAATTGCAGTCTTTATTAGTGGCTGTTTGTTGGTTTGATTACATCAGCCCTAACCTCCTTTGACATCAAAATGCTCCAGGCAACCAAGGAAAATATGCTTAGAACCAAAAAGAAAACTAGCAAATGTCGCACAAATAAAGCACCATAAAAATAAAACAATTGGCAAATTGGACAAATATCTGTGTCAATAATTCAGTAAGTGGGGAAGAACATATAAAAGGTATGTTATAAAACAATATTCCCCCTTTTTATTTAAAAAATATTTCAAACAGCATTTTTATTATGTTTTGTAGGCTGCCCAGGGTTACAGTGGGTGAATAGCCATGTACATTTGCTAAACAAAGAAATAAAATAAATTGGTTAAAGAGCTAGTTTGGTGAAGTGGTTAAGGCACCAGACTAGAAACAGGGAGCCCATGGGTTCTAGTCCCACCCTAAGGGGACGGTCACTCCTAAAGTCATTTAGGAGTGACTTTGGGCCAATCATACCCTCTCAGCCCTAGAAAGAAATTTTGCCAAGAAAAAAAAACCTTATCAAGAAAACTGCAGGTACTTGTTCAGGCAGTTTCCAAGATCTGTTGGAACAAGTGTTCCAATATCTCAGGGGTTGCCATAAAGAAAAGGAGGCCAAGCTATTCTCCAAAGCACGGCAGGACAAGAAACAATGGATGGAAACTAATCACGGGGAGAACCAACCTAGAACTAAGAAGACATTTCCTGACAGTTAAAACAGTTAATCAGTGGAACAACATGCCTCCACAAGTTGTGAATGCTCCAACACTGTAAGTTTTTAGGAAGAGATTGAATAACGATTTGTCTAAAGTGGTGTAGGGTTTCCTGCCTAACAGGAGGTTGAACTAGAAGACCTCCAAGGTCCCTTTGAACTCTGTTATTCTATATTCTATACTCTAACTGGACACAACTGAACAGGAAAAAAAAAGTCTTGTAAAATTACGTGCAGCATATCATATGTGCAAACACAGCTCACTTGATGAATTTATATTTACGTATGATGCAATGTATTATACAAGTCCAGAAAATGAATGAATTCAATAACCAAGCTAATCATGTTGTGTAAATGTAACCACTTGGGCATACATTTCCTAATCTAGCAAGGCCTTTCTTACTAAATGCAGCTGTTCAAAAGATTTTGTTGTAGCATCCCAAGTGCAGCAGGCTAAACAGACATGTCCATGTCACCAAACTGACAATATATGTTCAATGATATCATCACACAAGTACCACAATTACATACTTGTGTCAGGATATTTGACTCCGGTACAGATCTCTCAGTAGTTGATGATGTACTTGCTGTAATTATTGGCCTCCCAACCCCATAACAAGAACCCAAGAAGAATCTGCATTCCATGGGAGTCTAACTTAAAACCAAGAAACACAAAACAAAGCCAACATCCTAGTCCTAAAGTATGGAGAACATGGATGATGTGTGATGAAATCTCAAAAGCCAGAGAGCTTTTGTACAAAATGGTATTACTTTTAAGTGCAAAATGTTCCCATGTATGCATGTTCATGGCCAACAGCAGAATCAACAGGCCTCTGTGATCAGTGAGAAAGGGCTTTTATTAAGAGTAAATACAGCATGGGAAGCAATTCAGTTTGCATAATCTTTCCCAGCAGCTTTTTTTTATATAAGTATTTCCTTAACCATCCAAAAATGAAGCAATTGGCACAGACTTGATCATACTTGATTCACGGACAGGAATGGTCAGATGATGTTCTGGGAATCTTGAACTGCAAGTTACAACAAGGGCCAAACTAAACAATTTTCTAACTGAATTTAAAAGGGACATCTGGAGTTAAAGTGGAAAGGAAAAACAGGCAGAAACAAGTCAAAACATTTTAGTATCTGAAGCAGAATTTTCTGCTGTTATTTCTGCATTCTCCTACATAAACTTTGGCAATAGAAATAAATAATAAACTGCATCATTAGTATATATTTTCCTTTCCCTCTTCTGACCACTTCAGAAGGAAAAGGTTTGCATATTTTTTATATATCTTATGATTCTAAATAATGTAAATACCAATTGCTGTTGTTTCTATAGAACTATAGTAGTTCCCACCATTGTGGAAAAGTTTGTGAATAGATCCTGTCTACCCTGTCAGATTTCAGATCAGGAGCAGCAATAAATATGAGTCCTCAAGAAATTTAAAATTGCTTTTAGTAAGATCAGAAACTGCACAGATGTGAGCTGGCTAAAAAAGTTACTTTCTGAAGTCAAAAACTGAGCTACCAATCCTTACATGGAGTCTAAAAACTGCCATGCATGTAGGTGTGCTGTATTTGATTCTCTTGTTCATTTATCAGGAAACAATTCATTAGAAAATGATAAATTTATTTTCCATCCAATCACCCTTTGTTTTGGTTGTGTTTGTATAAAATGATAAGTTGAAAAGCTCACACAATGAGCAAGTTAGCCACTATTTTACTTCCTCCCATTTCACATGGTTGTTGAACCAAACCTTGTATTGTATCATTCCAATTTAAAACAGCCTATAAGACTGGAAACCGGTACTAGTAATCTATATTAATCCAGTAATGTCAATGTCATCGATTTCAGATAATTAAGTAGCAACTTATATCTGGCAGGATACACATGCTAATTGGCTGAGCATTTTAGCTTGTGGTATTATGTGAGGGGTTTTTTTTTAACCTCTTTGTTGTATAGTTGCAAAAGATCTGGCTAGACCCGTGATGGCAAACCTATGGCACAGGTGCCACAGGTGGCACGCAAGCATCTTGCTGGGCACACAAGCTGTCAGCCAACTTATCTCCAGCTGAGCATGCACATGTGATTGCACATGCATGCATGCATGATTGCAGAGACCCAGCTGGTCTTTGGGCATCCACTGTGCATGTGCGCGATTGCAGCAGGAAATCCAGCTGGTCTTTGGAGCTCTCCTGCAATTGTTCATATGTGCATGTGCCTGCATGCAGCACATGTGCATTACACATACAAAATCTGCATGCATGCACAGATGGTGCGCTTGCACATGCAGCGCATGTGGAGGAGCCACACAAAAGTGCGAATAGCATGCACAAAGCATATACTTTTTGGCACTTGGTAAGTAAAAGGTTCACCACCACTGGGCTAGACCCTTCTGAGCAAAGTATCACTCTTGTTATCTTTAATAGTTGCTACTGCCACTGCCATCACTACCATTACCTCCAAGAAAGATCACTAACTACTGGTGGTATAACCATTAATTAATGGTAAAGAGAGTCCTCAACTTATGACTGTTTGTTTTACGATTGTTTCAATTATCACTGGCTTTGGAAAGGGTACTTTACATCCTGTCAAGCACTTCTAATTGTTGCAAAATATCAGACACCCCCAGAGGTGGTATTCAACCAGTTTGCACCTATTTGCTGGAATCCGTTGTTAACTTGCTAAGTAGTTTGGAGAACTTCTGGTTCAGCTGTTCATTAGGGCAGAGAACCAGTTGTTAAATTATTTCAATCCCACCACCCCCTATTAGGTGATTGTGATCAACCTGTTTGGCAATCTGTTTGCACTTATGACTAGATGCCAAGCACCCCACAATCATGTGGTCCCAATTTGCAATTTTCTCTGCTGGCTTCTCCAGAGTGTTAATAGAGAAACTATTGGGGAAAATTGCAAGCTACTGCTGCCTGCTGAAAGGACTTCCTATGGTCATTGGGGCCTGGCTGAAAGAGCTGCTGCTGAAGGATTTCAGTTCTGTTTCTACTTGGATTTCAGCAGTCCAAACAGGCACAGAGCTGAAGTCCTTCAGCGAGCAACTTTTTTGTTCTGGAAGCTGATTGAAACAGCTACCTGTTGAAGATTTCAGCTCTGATAGTCCAGCTATCAATCATGAATGCAGTTACCTGGTAGGCCACTTATTTGGATTGAAGCTATAGGGTTGGTTCTTCTTGAAAAAAAATGACCCCTTCTCAGTTGCCCTTTGCTTCTTCACAGCTTCTTCTCCAGCTTGAGCAAAGCAAAGCAACCCTACTTCTGATCACATTGAGCTATCGTGCACTGCCATGTATAGGTGCAATTTTTCTATATTTTATTTATTGATTAAACAAATATTTATGCTTGTGTACTCTTTTGAGTGGTGATACTGTGCAGTAACCTGAGGATATGTTGGGTTTGAAAGAAAAAAAAATCTTTTTGCATAGCTTTTATGTTTCCAGCAATGCAAACATTTTGTTGTGTATTACCGCAGCGATACTGCTAATATTGTTTACCTCTCACTCAGCTTTTCTTTGTCTTCACTGCAAAATAAAACTCTGCTCCAAATAAAGAGCATTTATATTACACCTCCCCCTTCCATCTTCCCAAAACACCACAGGCACTTTAAATGCCAATGCAAAAGCTGACCTTGATTGCTATTAGACTGGCCAAATAATTGTTTACCTTCTAATAAGCATTAGCAATTAAAAAAAAGCTCTTTGGCTAAGTTTTAAAATGTCAGTACACCAGCAGATAAATGTTGGATGTTTCATATTATATATTTTCCCCCCCCCCCCATCTCTCTCTCTCACACACACACAAACACATATTATGAAAAGAGTTCAAGTGGAGACTTGAAATTAGTCAGAATAATGAAACTGAAATGTAAACCATGGTATTCTCTTTCAGCTAACCAACTGAAATGCAATACTTGATATGTCTCCATTTCAATTTAAAATACACTTAGCATATTAATATTTTTTTGGATTTTATATACATCTAAACTTTTTAATTTAATTGCAGTTACCAAATCAAGCAAAAGAAGGAATGAGATAATTCTAGAGTCTGGGAGAGTGGATTTCAACAGACCATATATATTTGTGTTGTGTTGTCTGTTTGTGAAATAGAAGTTAAATTTATTGAGAAACAGATAAAATGAGCACAGAGAATATTATATTCATATTCAGAGGTACTTACATATCAAGCAATTGTGCATCAGAGCAAAGGTTAGGTTTTGTTGGACAGAGGGAGCTCTCACCACCTTTGTAGATAGGAGGCAGAATAAAGTAAAAGGATTAGATTGAATTAAATTAAATTAAATTAAATTAAATTAAAGCATGGAAACTTCTTGATTATGTGTATAGGAAACAGCTTGAGAATAACTACCAGTAAACAATTAAACCAATTGTTGAAAATAGACATGGACCAGAAGTCTTCAGGTCCAGTCTCATCTGGGAGAATTTAAATAGCATAAAGTGAATAGTGGATTAAAATAGTTTACAAGAACAGATGTGAACAAATGGGATAAATTTTTAAATTAATTCAATTTCCAAAGGCACAAGGAACATATTAGCAAAATAGTGAAAGTATCAAGGAGCTATACGTGGATTATAAGTGCAACATTGATTGATTGAGCTGTCTTTTCTCCAGGAGCTCAAGATAGTTACACAGAAAAATCTGTATTTATTTTATCTGTACCTTCTGAGGAGAAGGAGAGGGAGACTAGATTGAAATCATCTGATGAGTTTTCCTGTCTGAAATCTTGACTTGGAGCTCCCTAATTCTGGTTCAACATCATAACTTCTATGTCATATTGACTCTTTTTAATCTTTTTCTGTGGGTTGGGGAAATTAATCCAAGTTCAGGGAGAAAGAGTGAAAGAAATTTTGGACCAGTCACTATTTCTCCAGCCAATTTATTTCATCAGATTATTGTGGAGATCACTAGAGAAGAGAAGATTGTATATGCTGCCTTGAACTATTACAAGAAAAGTAAAAATACCTAACAATTAAATAAGCTAAATATGCCTTCCCTAATAGAGCCTCATTTTTGCTTCCCCCACTGTCCCAATGGCAAAAATCATGCTATCCAAAATTGGTGATTTTCAGTCAGATTTTGGCAGCCTGATCTTGAGAAAGCTCTAGGAACATACATATAGAGCGGAGGCAACCCGTTTCTGACCTAATTCTCCAGCAGTATAATTCCTCTTGGTCCACAAAAGCAATATGTGATTGGGTTAAACTGCAAGAATGTGCTAGCATTGCAACATTTCTCAAATGTTTTCCCAGTTTGTTATGATTTGCAGATTACTGAAAGACCTTTTGCCCAATAATCATCCTAGAAACATAATAGGCCACTATTTGCAGTTTCTCTTCACGTGGTCTGTCCATGAGGCCTCAGGCTCAGGCAGATGTTTCCGTTCAGGAAGTTGTCAAAACCTACATTAAAATATAAATAATTCTCTTTAAACTTGTTATTCGCAATCGTTCCCCACTAGCATCTGCCCATCCTTTATAGCAGGCTTGGATAGATTTCAGGATTCTAAAAACTGATTTCAGTCATTACAACAATACCAACCCGTTGCCAGAGCATAATGAAGAATGACTATCATGAATGATGGAACCAGTTATTAACTGCCTGTAGTGAGATGCCCTTATAAATTTTGCAGCTGGAAGCAAAGGGTAGGATGGCATCTTTCATATGTAGGATGACCTCGCCTGGAAAGTACCGTATTTTTTGGAGTATAAGACACACACCTGAAAAGTGGATGAAAATTGTGGTGCATCTTATACACTGAATAAGGCCATTTTTGGTCTCCCGAGCTTCCCCCCCCCCCACGCCTCCCATTTTTGCCAAAAATGGATGCATTTTTGGCCTCCCAGCCCACCTGTGCATCTTTTTTCCCCTCCTCTGCCCCCAGAAGCATTTTACAGGCTTCCAGAACCATCTGCATGGCCTGTTTTCACCAAAACTGGGCCCAGTGGGGACTGGGGGGAAAACAAGACGTTGGGGGGGATTGGGAAGCCAAAAATGCACCCTTTTCAGTGAAAACGGGAGGCACAGAAAATTTTGGAGGTCAGCAAAGTACTTCTGATGGCTGGGGAAGGGGAAAACAATATTAGGTTATGTGAAGTTATGTGCAGAAATCTGTTTAATTTTATTGTTGAATCTTGGAAATATTATGTTCTAACTGGCTGTCCAAGTGCATTTTTCTTTTTTCTTGTGTTATTATGCCAGGCATATTGTTATTGCTGGCTGTTTCTGAAAGAATAGTTCTGCAAAGTCTGCAACTTCAACATTTTAGTGATTCTGGTTGTACTAAAAAGAACAGCACAGGGATAAGATCTGAAAAGCTTATCCAAAGTACTGCTCTTCATATACTTTGGACTTTTGTCTTTCATAATCCCATTCTGAGTGTTACCAGTGATGGGATGCAACCGGTTTTACTACCGGTTCGGTGCGAGCTGCCATGTGGCTTCTAAGCTGCAAATTGAACTTACCGGAGGCAGCCCAGGTGAGTAGGAAGGCTGCGGAGGCACATAAAACAGCTGCTCCACACAATTAAGCTGAGCTAAAAAGAAAAAGAAGAAGGGGATATAAGACAGGATAGGGCAGGGGGCAGGTGGGCAGGGCCAAATGCTCATCGCCACTACTGGTTCACTAGAACCAGCGCATCCAGGGTGAATACCACCACTGAGTGTTATAGAGGTTGAAGTCCAAGCCAGATGGTGATTATCCATATTAAGGATGTTTGAAGAGAAGAACACCACAATCTTGCTGAAGCTAAACTGAGCAGGGTCTACTTGGCTTTAGAATTAAAAAAATATTTTTGAGAACCTGCTTTAAGCTCCATCCTTGAAAACCTGAATACAGGTTGCACTATACACATTATACATGCACAATATCTGTGGACTCACTTTTCACAACTCATTTAATTTCATTGTTTAGTACTGTGATTTTATTTGTTTGTTTCTTTATTGTTTATTTTTTTATTTATTTATTTATTTAGCCTCCCCTCTTTCAACCAACTGTGGACAGCTACATAAATATTTTAAATAAATAAATAAAATCACAGTGTAACCCAAGGAAATTAAATGAGCTGTGAAAAGTGATTGCCCTGATGTCATGCGCATATAATGTGCATAGTGAATGCTTAACTCTTTTAATCAAAAAATTAAAAGATATATAAAATCATTTTAAAAACTATAAAACCCAACTAGTTAAAACATTAACCTGGTGCCAATCTTTGCTAACATGCCTTTCTCTAACCTTCTGCCAATGCTTGATGGAAAAGCCAGCTCTAAATCCTTATGGAAGACTAAAAGGCTGGAGGCTTGCCAAACCTCAGGGGGCAAGGTGTTTCATGGGGCAGGAGTTGCCATGGAAAAGGCACACTTTTTAGCTCCCATGAGATGACAGTGTTTGAAGCATTGACTAGACTAGAAGCATGACCAGCTTATGTGATCTGGTGGATGTCCTTATGGAAAGATAGTCCTCCACATAGCCTGGCCCTGTGCCATATAGGGCTTTAAGGGTAATGACCAGCACTTTGAAGGAAAGAAACTGGAGGAAGCCAGTGCAACTTAGGTGACAGAGGTGCTATTCAGCTACAAATTCTCATAGTTTCAGATGTAAATTGACTTCTATGGACCTTACATCATACATAAGTGGTCAGTAGAGGGGGCATGCATAAGTGCACTGATTTGCCTATCGTCCCTGTCATTGTATTTTTTTATTTTTTATTCTTGTATTCATTTTTTTGTTATTTGACAAATTCTAATAAATAAGTAAATAAAATAAATATATGGACAAACCAAGGGCCCCCCATAACTGTGCATGCTGTTGTATTCTGGACCAACTGGAGTTTCCAAGTGATCTTCAACGGCAGCCCAATGTAGAGTGCGTTGAAGTAATCCAGATGAAAGGAGATCAAAGTGTGAGTGACTGTCAGCAACACTTATTTATTTATTTTATTTATTTATTTAATCGTATTTATATACCGCCCCATCTCCCTAAGGACTCGGGGCGGTTTACAGC
>JAEANM010002129.1:0-25387 GCA_017656035.1 Myanophis thanlyinensis
ACGGCTTGGACGTCACGGGCCGGGTAAATGCGCTCCGCGGGCCGCATGCGTCCCGTGGGCCGTAGTTTGAGGACCCCTGATTTAGAGTATATGGGATGAGAAGATATCACTGGGAAAAAAATTTCCTGCTCCATTTACTTTTTCAGATTCTTTTAATGAAAAAAAATAAAACGACCATATTGTGAAGCGTCAAATTCTAACTATTATTTTTATTTCCAAAAATATATTTAGACTGCCTAACATTTTGTTGAGAGCTACTTTGGTGTAGGCCAGAAATTCTAGGCCTGCCTTTGACATGAAGTCACTTTCTGTCAGCCCTAAGGAAGAAGGCAGTGACAAAACACTTCTGGAAAACCTTGCCAGGAAAACTGCAGGCACTTTTTCAGGCGGTCTGCAAGAATCAGGGAATGAAAGGAAAAAGAAAACAAAACACTGTTGTAAGCTAGAAAATAATGGGTGGGCTAACAGTACTTGTTTGGAAATGTTCCCACTTGGACAGAAAAAAAAAAAGCTTAAACGGAGTGATATTGAACATCTAGGTGAAAGTGCCAGATGAGTAGATGAAGAGCAAATCTCATCCATTTGCTTCCTGATAAATGAAATATGATTGATGACTTAGGATTTGTCATTCCCATCATCCTCAATCATTTTGTGAATAGGCAGAGGTTCACAGCAGCCTTTGGCATTTGATGTACCAACTCTGCAATTTGACTTGGGTATTTTTGAGGAATGGGTCTCGTATTTACTAAGTCTCCAGTACTGGCAAGGTTGCCTGGCTGAACTTTAATTCTGTCTGTAGAAGTGTTTCTCAACTTTAGCAATGTTAAAATGTGTGGATTTCAATTCTTCATCCGGCTTGCATTCAGCTGAAGTCCACACATCTCAAAGTTGCTAAAGTTGAGAAATGCTGTTCTGTAGTACATCTTAATTTTATGTAGAAGAAAAGTTGCCATTGGCAAGTGGCAGTGTTTGTGGCAGTAGAAAGAAACCTTTTAGAATGGAATAATAGGCCTAAAACTGTTTGAAGGAGTATAATCTGATGAATCAGCTTATATAGAAAGCTGATGTTTGGGCTGTTTGTTCTTTTGCATCATCTTTGGCCTTTTTCTTTGACGTACAGTATGAGCAATAGCTCTATGATGCAAAGCAATTGCTGAGAAAGATAAGATGCCCAGAAAGAAGCGCAAAAGTTTTCTTTTAACATTCTGTATCCAGCTATGTATGTATGTATGTATGTATGTATGTATTGAATTGGTTTTTCAACCAGACTGTGTGAACTTTTTGCATAGTGTAATGCAGAATAAGTCCAATGATTAATTTAAACTGCCTTTTAGTTCATAATTGAAATAACTGCTTTAGTACCTCTGTATATTAGAACAAAACAATTGCTTTATAGCTTTCTTTACATCTGCCCATTTGCTAGAATTATTGGTGGATTTTCATCCCTAGTTTATCTTTAGTTCCTGAAGATAAGTAAGCCAACCTTGTTTGTGAAGGATTATGAACTCACAGGGGAAGATACTACTTAAGATCCATGTTTCTTAAGTTTAGCAGCTTTAAGATATCTGAACTTAAACTATTAAATTTTAATTTAGATCATGGAGTCTAACCCTCCACCTGCTCTGCCCTTTGTCCCCTACCTTTCCAGCATCTACTTGAATATATTCAATGTAGAATCATATATTTTTATTCTGTATGGGATGTGGAGGTAAGCAGCTAGACAGGATGAGTGCTTTACCTATTCAAATTGGAATTTACAACTGATACTGTACATAGAAATATATACACATACATACATACATACATACATATTAAATTAACTACTTCTTGGACTAACATGTCAATTTGAACGCTTAGTTTTCTGCCTGTAGACTTATCCAATTTTTTCAGACTTCTTTTGGAAGATAAGTAGAAAATTTCAGGGGATAGGTAATACAAGAATTTATCCTTTTAAACAAAATGTGTAAACAAATGCAAATTTTTATGCTGTTGTTTTTAAATATGGGAAACGAAATATAATAGAATTATTGTTGGCAATGCAAAAAAAACCCCACCCCTGTTATAAAGAAGTAAAATGGTAGTTCAACCTTGCTGTTATACATCATTACTGATATGTAGTATTTATGGATTTTATTTTTTAGGGATGCCTCATTGATGGCGATGAGGCGACGCATTAATGGCTTGTCACCAGAAGAGATCCGAGCCCTCTCTAAAGAAGAGCTTCAGATGCCCGTCACCAAAGGGGACTTTGACTTGGCTCTGAAGAAAATCTCCAAATCAGTTTCAGCTGCAGACCTGGAGAAGTACGAGAAGTGGATGTCAGAGTTTGGCTCTGCTTAATCCTGGAGACACCTCTTTATGAAGGATTTTAGATTTTTAGTTATAAAACGTTGGACGGATTTTGAAACCTTTTAGGCTTGTGGTTTTCTTATGGACAATATTCCCCCCCCCTTTTTTTTTTTTTCCTTTTTGCACTTTTAGGGGAACAAATGAAAATGTAATGTAATGAGGTCATAGTATTCCATAGAAGAATGTTGAAACTGAGAGATCCTTGTCTCGTTTTGGTGTTCTGCACTTTAACAGTGAATGCCTGTGTCCTATTTTTGTTGACATAGTTTCATCTGCTAATCAGATGTGAGATTGGATGGGAAGAAATTAAAATAAGCAATTCCGAATCCTTAATATTAGGCTATATTTGTCAGATTAACATCAGATCCTGACTACCTTGACTGTGGGTGGAAGGCTTTTATTTTGTCTTTCCCCCTTTATGCAAAGATTATCAGTATGATCTACACCAAAAATATTAGGGATCATTTTATGCTGCATTCAGGTTTCCATGGCTACAATGATATTTGCTAGAATTCAGTAATAAAGCAAAACTGTTTCAGTTTCCCCTATCTGCTGTCCTTTTGATATACAGCTCCCAGAATTTCCAGAAACCTTTGGGAAGGCTGGGAATTCTGGTAATCACATTTCAAGTGCACCAGGAAGTGTGCAATTGAGGAAGAGTTAAGTTATAAGGAAAGGGAGATACATGTCTCCAAAGACAGCTCTTGACATCGTACCCATCACTTGTAGAAATCTGAAAAACTATTTTGATCTATGCATGTTTACTGTAGCCAGCAGCAGATTAAATGAAATTAGCTCAATTGCTGAATCAAAATCTGAAGCATTGGGATTTGACAACTTGTTTTATACTTTTGTTATTTGAAATTTCAGAACCACTGTTGTTCTTGTTTTTGCTTTACACACTGATATATAGCAATTTCTGTGTATCAATGTGAGCGAGGAAAATGTTAATTCTTCAACTATCTTAGTCATTCTAAGACTGTACTGTATGTGTACTAATGGCTACTGGTTACTGATTTAACTTACATTAATTTATTTTATATATTTTATAACACTAGTTATATTTTATGAACACTACTTGTGTGTTTACAATATAGGATATTGAAGTGCAACACAGTGACACTCCAAACTTGAAGCTATAGAATTGTCATTCTTGGAATCCAAACTCTGTTTCTTCTCCTTTTTTAGAAAAAAAATTAATATTTGTCATTGGTTTTGTATAACATTATGCTGTTCCCAGATGTAGCAATGGATATTCATGCCTAAAGATTCTTTTTTTAATGGTGTACATGGGAAGTGTTACAAAACAGTGTCATCATCTGTGAGATCTATGTAGACACGAAGTACAGTTGAGATCTTGAAGTGACCCTCTGAATGAGTGGATCTGGTTTATTTATTTATTGTTGAAGGAAGATATGTGATAAAAATTCCTGGCAGATTCTGATTTTGAATGTAGCTCTAGAAAAATTAACATGGATTGGGATTTCCAAACATGTCATGGGGTCGCATCTTGTTGGTTTCAGATATTTATGAAAATCCAAGCTTAAGGTTTTGTTGTAAAAACATTATTCTCTAGGTATTGTTTTCACTTGGAGGTAAAGCACCCCAAAGCTCCCCCTTTTTGGTCATTTTTGATACCAGCAACAAAATGGAAATAGATCCCTGGCAGCCTTTCTGCCATCCGTAGTATATATTAGGAATTAGCTGACATCTTGTCTTTATTGATGTACTTTAGGTTCAGCTTTAGTTTAATTTCAGTTAACCCTTAACCTTTACTTGCTTTACAATGATGTCATGCTTATACACTGTGATAACCAACTTTTTGGTGGTATCTTTGGCCATGTCTACAGTTATAGATCAGTATTAATAATTTTATTTGTACAATGCTATTCCACCCAGGAAAGAGATAATAAAATAGCTGAGACAAATTTAGTTTGGCTCAGTAGGGAAGAGAAGGACCAATGCTCCAATGGCAGAGACCTGTTAACACTAGATATGATAAATTATGCAGCTTGTATTTACAGGGTATTACACCAATTTCCACCTAACATTGAATCTAGAATGTTCCTTTTCCCAGTATAAGCAGGTAAACAAATCAGAATGTCCTATCTCTACATAAGAACTGAGAATTGTCATCTTCTCTCTCCCTTAAAATCCATAAACATAATCCAGACATTTTCTAACTTGTTTCCTTTGGCTTGTTAGAAGAAAGAATTCAATCGGTGCTAAACAAACACAACACTAAGCCACCCAAGATGGATTTCTTGTTTAGCCACACCCATTTGGGGAGGAGCCAAGTAGAAATGATCAAGCAGCATAAGCATTTGCAGGATGAATCTTTTCAAGCCAGATTTTTTTTTAAAAAAAAAAATTTAAATGCTGTTGAAGTCATCTGGCATCAAGACTGTGAATGGTGCATTGTGTTCATTTCCAACAAAAGACAGTTTACCTTGAACAGAAGAAGTCGTAATAAATGTCCTAATGATGATTCACTTTTCTTTCATGTGGCAGTTTTTGTTCCATGGACAGATTTTGCACTCCTGCTGTAGCTGAGTTGGCAGTGATGCTCGGAAAGCATATGAGGAAATCAGTAACTCATAAATCTTCCAGTTTTAACAACATTATCTCTTTTAGATCCATTCGTTGTTTGTGAACAAAGTGGCCCGGCATTGTAATTTGCAAGGAAAATAAGGACTCTCATAGGAAACATAAAGTTCTTTTAGGACTCACTGCTGTTTCCTTACTAGAAGTTGCATGCTTTTTTGCGCTCAGATTTTCTGATTTCAGATTTTCTGATTTTCAGATTTCAGAAATAGAAAAAATAGAGAAAACCTTTGAAATCTTTCTAAAATATCAGCATGATAGTCTCAGCATGCTAATTTATTGAGAATATATGCACATAAACATTGTTTGGAAAACTAGATACTACAATAAAGAAGTTGAAAATAAAGACCTCGTATGTTAAACATAAAAATAATTCTTAAAATTTTACCTGCCTACCCATTTACTGGATTTGGCAATCTTTGCTAGTTTCTCCCAGTTGATTTGGATTGCTCTATTTTGTTGCATCTTCTAGAAAATCAATTGTGTATTCCAGATGTTCTGGATTACCATTCTAGTCCCTTGCTAAAGGAATGATAGGAGGAGTTAGCTAACAGTATTTCTTTGATGGAAATACTGTTTTAACACAGGTGCAACAGTTTCTTTGCAGGGCTCACTGCAACTGTTCTGATTCCGATGATACAATATACTTCAATCTGAAAACTAGACAGTTTTTTTTCCTGATCCTGTAATGGAGAACATCTAATCAAACCTCATATTATTATTAATTTTATTTATTTATTTAAAACATTGATATAGGTCAGCAGTGGTGAACCTTTTACTTACCAAGTGCCAAAAAGTACGTGCTTTACATGTGCCATCTGTACTTGCGTGCAGCTCCTCCATGTGCGCTGTATGTGCAACCACACCATCTGTGCATTCACGCAGCTTTTGCTTGTGCAATGCACACGCGCTGCTCTCAGGCACTCATGCACACATGAGCAATCACGTGTGCATTCGTAGGAGAGCTCCGGAGACCAGCTGGATTTCCTATTGCAATCGTGCACATGCACAGCGGAGGCCCGAAGACCAGCTGGGTCTCTAATCGCACATGCGTGCATGCGCAATTGCATGTGCATGCTCAGATGGAGACAAGTTGGCCGACAGCTTGTGTGCCCAGCAAGATGGCTCTGCGTGCCACCTGTGGCACCCGTGCCATAGGTTCGCTATCATGGATATAGGTAATCTTTGACTTACGACCACAATTGACTCTGGAATTTATGTTGCTAAGTGAGAAATTTGTTAAGTGAGTTTTGCCCCATTTTACAACTTTTCATGCTACAGTTGCTAAGTGAATCGCTGCAGTTCTTAAATTATTAACACATTTAAGTGAATCTGGCTTCCCTGTTGACTATTTGCAAAGTCACAAAATGAGGTCAGATGACTGGGACACTGCAACCATTGTAAATATGAGTCAGTTGCCAAGCGTCTTGTGAATTTTGATCTCGTAACCATGGGGATGCTGCTAAGGTCATAAATGTGAAAAATGGTCATAAGTCACTTTTTTCAGTGCTGTAACTTTGATTGGACACTAAATGAACCATTGTGAGTCGAGGACTACCTGTATATGGCCCCAATCAAGAATTAAAATGATATTGGCAATGAAAAAAAATATAAAAAACCCACAAAAACCTGGTACCAAGTTATGTTTCCAACAGGCAGTCACATCATCCTATCCTAGCGCTTGGGAAAAAAAGCCAAGTTTTCAGTGCTTTTCGGAAGGCTTAGAGCAGCGGTATCAAACTTGATTTCATTGAGGGCCACATCAGGGTTGTGTTTGACCTCGGGGTGGGGTGGGGTGGGCATGGCCAGATCAATGTCACTCCTGTCGGGCACTGATGGTGGCTTGAGTGCTCTGCCAGTGAAAACCGGCTCCCAAGCTCCATTTTCAGCTGCTACGATCCTCTACCAGTGAAAACGGAACTTGAGAGGGCCCTCCCGAGCTTCGGTTTCACAGGCAGAAGGTTGCAGGAGGCAGCGGCAACCGAAAGTGGAGCTTGAGAGCTCGTTTTTGCTGGCAGAAGCACCGTAGGCCGGTCCTTCGCTGTTTCTAGGGCAGCCCCATGGGCCAGATCTAAGTACCTCACAGATTGGATCTGGGGCCTGGGCCTTGAGTTTGACACCCTTGTCTTAGGGTAGAGGCCTGTTGAACTTCAGGGGGAAGAATGTTCCCTCACGCAGGGGCTGCCGTGGAAAAGGCATGCTTCCTAGCTTCTATAAGGTGGCAATCTAAGGGAAGACATTTGTCACATGCCCACCCTATCTAACCTTAAGACGAGTAACTGTCTTTAGAGAAAGCTGGTCCCATAGATAACCTGGTTCTTTAAAGGTCATCTTGAACCAGCATCTTGAATTGCACCTGGAAGGAAAGTGGCAGCCAGTGCGGCTCATGCAATGGCAGTCTTACATGGGTATACCTAGGAGCACATATCACTGTGCACCATCGTGTTCTGGATCAGTGGTAGTTTCCAGGTGGTCTTCAAGGGCAGCTCCATGTAGAGTTCATTTCAGTAATCCAAATGGCAGGTGACCAAGGCATGAGTGACTGACCAAGGCTTTCCAGTCAAGGAAAGGGCCCAACTGGCACATCAGTTAGATCTATACAGAAGTCTCTCCTACTCATACTTGCCACCAATGAGTGTTAGGAAGACCCACTGAATTGTATACCAACTCATCTGGAGGAGTGCTGAACCATCTAGAATCTGGGCCTTATTATTGTGGTTGGTTGCACAATCAGCCAGATATTTAGACAGGATCTGGCATTTTTTTTGTATCCATGAAGTCCTTCCCAAGAATTGGGATAGGCAGATGTTGATGTTTGATCTAGTGTAAGTAGATGTAAATAGATATTCCAAGTAAAGCCGTCTTTTGCAATTGATGGTTGATGCTTTTGTCAATTCTGATGGTGTTTTAAGTGGTGCTCCAGTTTTGGGATTGCATCCAAGTCACCTATTAGTACCAACAGTAGTAATCTTTGCTTTCTTTTTAAATTGTTTTACTTATTTTTTTTAAAATGATTTTTATCTGCATTTTCAACGCAGTTTTGAGAACAATTTCAAAATGTATCAGAGTGGAATGGAAAGAATAATTTAAATATTAGCACTAGTTTTTTTTTATTGTGAAACATTATACAACAATGTTTAATATTAACTGCCAAGAACAATATTTCCTTATTTGTATAGGGTTGCACTTTCAAGATTTTCATAAAACATACCCCATTTTTTAAACATATGGTATCATTCGGAATCACTAAACATTTATGCAGTGTGTTTAGAATTGTTCACTCCTGTTTCTCTCCTTCTTTCTTGGTTCACAATTAATTCTATTTTACAGAGATAATGAAGTTCAGCTGAAAAACAATATGTCTAAAATTACTAATGAGTAAATTGCTGAGCCAAGAATTAATGTTCTTATAGCTGTTGATAATATCACAGTATGTTAAAAGTAAGTTTGGGCTGAAGTAGATATTGGGCAGGAAACCAATAATTAAATGTGTGATTTTTAAAATTAAAATCACTTTCTTAAACTTCATAGCAACTGTTAAGGACTGTAGTTTAGATTACAGCAGAAAACAATATGTGTCTGCCTTATTCCCTTTAACAACTGTTGGTAGTTTTGATTATTTTATTTGAAAAGAAATCTTTAAAAAAAAGCAGACCATCCCCTTAGCTTCCCTCTTTTTTAAATATATAATTTTTAATGTTTTATCAATGTACGAAATACAAAGAAAAATAAAAATAGGAAATTATGAGAAGAAAAAAAAGAAAGTGGGGGGGGAAGAAAAAGGCGTTGTACAAGATATCATTACAATCTCAACTTTTTTACTCTTACAGATTAGTATATAACTACCCATTTCTATAACAACACATCTATCTAATCAGCAGAACCAAAGTCTTAAAGTTTCATTTTTTAAATCTCAAGCATAAAATCTAGAAGGAATATCCAAATAAACATCCAAATATATTTTCCTCTTTGCATAGAACAATCAATTTAACCATTACTGTTTTATCTTCCTTGCTGTTGAAATATGTATTTCTATTTGCCCTTAATAATCTTTATAAACTATCAACATTTATATTAACAAAAGTTACTGTATTCTTTCAGATTCTTTAACTTTCAAGGGAAAAATATTTTTATCCAAATACTTTTCTTTAAAAACATTTCTAAAATTAAAACATTCTAATCCATTTTTTAAAACTTCCTCTCAGCCTACATACATTAAAGTTCACTTTCAGACCAATAAAATTTCAGTTAACTATGATTAATTCATTAAATTTAGTTCACTCTCTCCAAGTTACCATCAAAATATTTTTCTTCTTGTATACATTCTTTTTAAAGTTCTAGGGTTTTCTTTAATTAACGCATCTTTAACTTTCTCTTAATATAGATATTTTCAAATTTTCAATAATATTTTACAAAGTTTAAGGATTAAGCTTCCCAGCTACCTCACAAAGGAGATGCAGTTGCAATGCGTTACTTTGCTGCAGTTTATAATGATACATAAATCTCTAGTGACATTTTTTTAATTGGAAGAAATCAATCCCTTTAACTTTACTAGGTTTGGTCAATGAATGGGCAAGAATATTGCCCTTTCTCATTATGGCTGCCTGAAATTACTGTTTTAATGGTTTTACTGCTTTACTGTTCTAATGCTTTTTCTGCTATCCTTGGCTTAATAGGGATTTTTAGACCATACTGGTTTGGAATGACACAAATTATAACCAAAAAGAAATCACACTAAGATTGTAGTGATGGAGATAAAGGAAAATTAGCTGGGGATGAATGTAATGGAAACCATAGCAACCCTAAGAAAGAGTTATAAATATAAGTCATTTGAACTAAATAAATTACACAAAGGACTTCTGGGCAACACTGCAGTATTCAAGCTAAGAAATCGCACAACAGTATGCACATGAATAGTCGTGTCTTGTGTTTTAAAAATATGTCTTGTTTCAGTCAGTCTTTTTCTAAACCGATGCTCCCTAGAATTTTGGACTTTCATCAACTTTCATAATTCCCATTGGAATATTGATTGGAAATCATGGGAGCTAAACCATAACACATCCCCAAGGTACTTTCCAAAGAAACAAGCAGAAACTCTTTTGTACTTTGCTAGTGTTTGCCAACATTAGATACAGAAGAAGAGTTAGAGACAGATTTTCTGCTAGGAGGAAATTGTCAAAAATCAGGCAATTTCTTTTAGAATGGCATATTTTCTCCTTCACAAGAAGTGGAGGCTGTCACAGCTGAAAACGGAGCCTGGGAGCTCCGTTTTCACTGGCAGAGGCACTGCAGGCTGGTCTTTTGCTTTTTCTAGGGTAGCCCCATGGGCCAGATCTAAGCACCACAGGGGCTGGATCCAGCCCCCGGGCCTTGAGTTTGACACCCCTGTTATAAAGCCTTTAATAGCTTGGCATGTAGTTATCTGCAGGACCATGTTTGTTTGTTTGTTTGTTTGTTTGTTTATTTACTTACACTTGTATGCCGCCTCCCTCCCTAGGGACTTGAGGCAGTGCACAGCCCGATAAAAATAGAAATATACAATTAAAGACCAAATGAAAATACAAATAGAAGTGGCTAATTCATTAAAAACCCAGTTATAAAAGTTAAAATTAAATTAATTAAAATATTAAAACTAAATTAAATAAATTTAAAATTTAAAACCCTGTTAAGTACTAGGCCAGACCGGCTTGCTGAAGGTGGGTTTTTAGTGCGTGCTGGAAGGTCCGCATATCCGTAATGGTCCGAATCTCCGGGAGCAATTTGTTCCAGAGGGAGGGTGCAGCCACAGAGAAGGCTCGCACCCTCGGGGCTGTCAGATGACACCATCCTGACAATGGAACCCCGAGGAGGCCTGCCCTGTGGGAACGTACCGGTCGGCTGGAGGCTGATGGTGGCAACAGGCGGTCCTGTAAGTACCCGGGTCCCAAGCCATGGAGCGCTTTAAAAGTAAGCTTTTTAAAGGGAGAATCATCTCACGAAAAGTTTTAAGTCAAAAGGGGCATATGGAGAATTCCTATTTCTATTTTCAAATAAAAAGATTTTTAAAAATCCTAACAAAAGCTAATAATTAAGATAGAAAAGAGAAAAAAAACAAAGAACAGAAAAGAAAGCCAAAAGTGTGGAGAGAAAAAGAAATACAAAGAAATGACTTCTGACTTTTTCTTTTACCACAGATATGTCAAAATCGACATTAAGCTGTTGCACCATAACTTTTTTCTATTCTAGACTAATTTTTCCTAATCATCAAATCCATTTGTCATAGTTTTATTTTTCCCATGTAATGCAAAAAGTCCAGAATGATCTACTATTTTTTTTTTATTTTGAATTTTTTTTAATACAGTGGTTTAAAAAATAAAAAACAGCATTCTTGCCCCTGTTGAGATCAGAGCCAGATGTATGTGTTCTGTCCCAGCCATAGCAGAACCCAGAAACAGATTCCTTTTTCAACCCCCGCCCTTTATTCAGATCCTATGAATTACTGGCATTCACACCCTGAAAAGTCCAGGCAATACTCTTTCCAAGGGTTAATTACAGGAACCGACCTTATCAGCTCTTTTGGCTACTTACCAGTCGCAGACTTGTAAATTAAACATTGGCAAGAGTCTCTGAAGTATGAACCATGATGAGCCAATTGTTCTAACAAAATCCGAATGGTTGTTTCCTGAAATTACCCCTCCCATTTCTTTCTATTTAGCCCCCCCAGCAAGGGAAGGGCCATTCAGCGTCCACGTGTGGCTCCCTGTCCACAGCTGTTCCCTTCTCACAGCCCTGCACATGCACGCATCTGGAACAGGCCCCAGCTGTTCATCCTCCCCACTTGACTCCAAAGGCAGCTGAGAAATATCTGGTTCCATCTCAGCTTCTGACGCAGAGCATCCATAAGAGTCTTCCCCAGACTCCAGGGCTGGCCCAAGTTCCTCCCCAACCTCCCCATCGTCCGAATCTGCCACAACAGTATGCTAGAGCCCAGCATTTTCTGCTTTCACCCTTTATTCATCACTGCCATGATGGAAACCCTCACTTCTGGAGATCCAAATGATGTCCTCTACTAGGTTTCGGATGGCAATCAGAACCAAAATCCTAAGGAACTTTTGCTGCATTCAGATTTTGCTGCATTCAGATTTTTAGTTTGTTTTTTTTTTCTTTAATGCATTATGGATACCACATGTTATAAATGTCTGTAAACCTGTTGGAGTCTAAAGATAACCATCATCTCAGTATGCTAAGAACAATACAATGAAGTGACTGGATGCTGAAACACTGCAGTGAAATACATGCACTGTGGAAAAGTTTGCAATGACAGTGGCATATAAATCATCTAGAGATTTTCCAGAATAGAGGCAACATCACAGAAACAGCTCTTTATTATTGAGGCATATATTATGATTACACAGACACACACACGCACATTGTATTGTTTTGAAATATATATTTTCAGAGTTACTAAAACTACGATTACGTGAGTAAATATGTTTGCCGCCAAACGCTCTTCATAATGAGTATGTCTGTATTGTGAAGGCAGAAACCACATGCTGATTTCTGGCTGTGTTCATTCATGTTTTCCACATCATATCCCAGGGGCTTTCTTGAAATAGTTATTTTCCTATTAATATTATTCAGAAATAACATAGTAGTATCTACTTCAGCAGACTTGGGTTGAATAATCCGAAGCATTTCTGCTGAGTAATAGCTTAGAATTCCTACTGTTTGCATATTTAATAAAATGATATTAAATGCATTGATACACCTAAACAATTTCTCTGTTGTCTAGTAATATAATCACAGCTCAACTCAATGGACCAGATCAGGCCTGCAGATTTAAGGTCCTCAATTCATATGATGTGTAAACCAGTTATATGTAAGATATTTCCAAGTACACATGGAAGGGACTCTAACCTTCAAAGCTTATGTCTGTCATTTAATTATTTTTTAATGTCACAAAATTTCTTACCCTGTCCAATTAATTAACACTGCTTTGTTCAGTTCCACTGAGCACATGCAAGTCTTAAATGTTGAGGAATCTTCATATTGTGAAGATTAAATGCTATGACAATTAAGATGTAAAGCACCAGGACTTTGTATTTTTGATAATACTCTTCTACAGCAAATGATACAACAGATGTTTGAATGTCTGTTGGCTCTAAATAAATCGGTTGCTTCTTTTCAGAAGCAGCCAGGATCTTGTAATGTCTCGTATTTTTATATCTCATATTTTCCAAAGCTATCTCTTCTGAAAATGTTCAGTTTCAAATGTCAACAATTGCTTCTCAATATAATTGGAAGGGGACAGCCAAGCAGGGCTGACTTAATGCACCGGCCTGATGGGCACTTGCCCATGGCCCCATACTAATCTGTGTGTGTTAACCCTTCAATGCGCCTTGTATCACATAAATAGAGCCACATATTTAGTACATTTTGCTGCATTCTTTATCAATACTAACATGCATTAATAGAAATTAACACTGTTGGAAGTGCCAATAGAATAAATATATATTTAATTTTATTGACCATTTACATTTTTATTGCTGTGAGTAGTTGTTGTAGGGGCCCCAGTACACTGCTTTGCCCAGAGGCCTATAATGCTGTTAAGACGGCCCTGCAGCCAAGCCGGTAGAGGCAATCTGTGGGGGATGGCAGAGATGTTATATGGAGCATACAGTCCCTTGCCAGTGCTCCTTTCCTCCCTCCATTGAAATCTAGGCAAAAATCTACTTTTGCTCTGCCTCATGGTAGGGCGTGTCTGATATGAATATTTTGCTCTGCATAATTTCATGAATGCAGCAGAACAGAATTAACTGAACTGACTCTTTTGAGATTGAAAGTATCGACTCTTTGTTGAATCAAAATGACTGGAGCCTTTAATCCAGCTGTACTGATTCTTGCTTTCTAGGGAGCAATAATTAAATTCTATTAATTGGGATTTCTCCGCTGCTCTCAATTTATATTACACAGACCCAGTGTATGCTTTGCCATCAGTTTTTTTCTACTTTTAAGAAAGCACTCAAAAGAGTTTGTATAGATATTGGATATATTTCTTCACATTGTTATTTACCTTGAGTGCTTATGAGGAAAAGATACAAGTATGAATCAGTAAGATTTGCTTCATCGTTTTGCTCATTGATAGCATGATGTGCATTGATCAGGTTTCCAAGGCTTATTATGTACACAAGCTATCTTCAAGAGACACTATAAGTACTCTTCTGCATTTCCTTTCCACTATGCCACAAATGGGTTGGCTACCTAATTGGAACAAGTTGTCTTCCTTTACATTCCAAAAGTAGAATGGTTTTGAAAACAAGCCTTACTTGAAACAATTGCTTCCAGCCTCAAATTTTAGAAGAGGGATCAGGTAAGACCAGGAATATCCAGGAGACCAGACTAGGCTAGCTACACAACACTTCCTTTGGCTAGCTAATTTTATGGCGATTGCAGGCTTTAAGGTGAACCTGGACATTTTACAGTCCACTGGTCACTTCTGTCCCTTTGACTGTCCCTGTTCAGCCTATGATGATGATGATCCTAGTTTCTTATGTGGCTCCTTGGGAAAATTAATTGCTCACCCCTAGTTTAAAGGACTGTATTTGGTGGTCTTGCCATTGCTGATATTTTGTAGCTTCAAAGAATAAATGAAGCATGGACGCAATCTTTGATATGTTGGCTGATATCTGTAATTCCTGAATCAAGACAGGCAAATGGAAGTTATCAAAACTGGGAGTTGGTGAGAGGTTTTCTAAACTGCTATTGTTGCTATAAGGCAGGGGTGCCAAACACAATTTCATTGAGGGCTGCATCAGGGTTGTGTTTGACCTCGAGGGCACCAAGGGGGTAATGGCCAGGGTGGGCATGGTCAGCTGAACATTGCTCATGTTGGGGGTACCTGTGGTGGCTCAAGTCTCTGCCAGTGAAAACTGGCTCCTGCAGATGGCCTCCTGCAACTCCCTGCCAGAAAAAAATGGAGCTCAGGAGAGCCATGTTAGCCAAGCGCTACTTTTACTCGCAGAGGCACCACGGGCCGGTTCTTCGCTATTTCCAGAGTGGCCCTGCGGGCCAGATATCAGCACCCCATGGGCCGGATCTGGCCCCCGGGCCTTGAGTTTGACACCCCTACTATAGAGGCACCGAAGGGGCAAAAGTTAAACACTTGGCTGTTTGCTGGCATGATAGAAAGTTGATGGTTGGAAGCAATTTGGTTCTGTTCAAAACATGACTGCGGTAGTTGCTAAGGGGCACAGATGTTCTCTTCAGAATTGCCTTAAAGAATGGGTTTGTCAATTTTATGTAAAAATATTTAAAAGTGCTTCACTGAGCACCCATATATAGTAATACAATGTGGACACCTCTCTGATTAATCAGCACAAGAACAAACTTCCTGTATCAATAGGAATAATGTGACAATGGCATAATGGCAAGGTAGCATTTCATTAATATCTTCATTCATGATAGAAAACTGATCCGGTTGAATTTTAATATGGGTTTTAAATCCACAAAGATGAAATCTAAAAATACTAAAATGCTTTACTTCCTCTGTACAGTTTTTCCCAACCCAGCTAATGTACTAGTTTCTGCTATTTACTTTCTCTCTTATAGGTTGTCATGACAATTGAAGATGTTTTTCTGTGAAAAGGTGATAGCATCATAAAACTCAAGAGAGCACAAGTGGTTTGTGTAGAGTATTACATTCAGCTGTGTGAAGGTGCTGACAGCAAGTGATAAGATGCTCTCTAGAGTTTATGGGTGCACTGCTGGCACCTCTTTGAAATACGAATTTTTGTAGGAGTGTATGGCTACCATGTGAGCCTGGGGAGGGGAATGCTGTTTCTTTAAGCAGGTACTGACATGTGGCATGGGCCACTCCAAAACATCTTTTTGTCTGTGGATCTGAAGTGCAGTAGATCCTTGTCACTACTGAGGTAAATTGTTGGGTTTATCTCTATTTTGCTCAGATGTTCCTCAGTTATTGTTGAATTATTTCGCAACAATACTTTAGAATCTACAACATTTCAAACTGCAGTAATAACATCATCGTCAATAAGAAGAATAAAAACATCTACCTATCTCAGATTTTTGGGAAGGAGTCAATAAGTGGACAAAATGCCAAATCCATTCTGACTGTGTGACTAAGTACAACGATATAATTATAATTAGCTTAGGAAAAGAAAGAAAACAATGAAATTATAACACGTTAATAGTTCTGACTCAATATTTGTTGCCCCAGGCAAAAAAAGATAGCATTTCAACCTATTCCCTATTCCATTTACATAAATCCAACTTAATCTTATTTTAGTACATGCAAGTAAATGTAGGGACCCCAGACACACTGTTCAATAGGATCTTTCTCATTTAATGCTGGACCAGAGGACAACAAAAGGAAGTTTCTATCGGGATAGATTTTCTTTTGACATTAGTCCAAGTGCTCTGCTTTACAATATTATTTGTTTAAATTAAGAAAGTTCTTCACACTATGTGATTATTTCTAAATTCCATGTAAAAACCGAGGAACATATCATAATCCTAGTCCTTTCACTTATGCTTAATTCTCAGTAGGTTTATAAAAGGATTTATACTTTTATAAATCTTATTGGGATAAATAAATACATCGACATTGTTTACTTTTGGTACTGGTAGCAGGTTTTATATGAGGTGCAGAAAACCAAAAAAACAGGAATCGATTTGCTCCCTACATCAAGCAGCTCATACATGTAAAATAAACAGGTGTCCCTCATTCTTTTTGTGTATTCCAGTCCAGTCTATTATTGTGAATAATGAAACCTTAAATAAGGAGACCTAGAGTCTATAAGGAATGGTGGTTAGGCCCCAGAGCCCTGGAAAGAGGCACTGTGAAGAAGAGTGGACTTACAATGTGAAGACTGAGGATAGATGAGCTAAAGGGAAGAAGGAGAGAAGTGCTTAAGGTGGGTAAACAATAGGAAGAGCAAGGCTGAGTGGGTGGATGGACATATTGGTAGCAGATCATTGAGAAAATAGGTTGTGTGTTTGATTTACACTTTTATACAAATGCAAATGGCAGATATAACAAAACATGTGTTCCTAACTGCAGATATGCAAAATCTTTTAGCACAGAAATTGAGGTCTCATCCATATTAGCTACAGACATTCACAACTATGCATAACAAAATCATGGATAAGGAGGGTTACTGTCCTTCCTCTCTTTCTTCCTTCCATCCATCCATCCATCCATTCATCCATCCATCCAATTTAGAGGATGATTGACTCCCAATGACACGGGATAGCTTACATTAAAAACTTAAGAACAATTTAATAAAATATCAGTGTAGATATATTCATGAATTGGAATAGGCTTGGCAACAAGGTCAGCCAATGAAGAGACATGGCAACTAAGTCAGCCAATGAGGGTTGTTTGGAAACTAAAACAGTATTTGACCGAAACAGCAAGGAATCTGAACATGGCTAAGGCTGTGCTGAGCTCTGAAACTGAAACTCCTCTCCTCTGCTTGTGTTTGCTTGTACTTGCTACCATGTTGGAAATTTGCTTTTGGTATTGTATACTTATTTCATGTTATATTATATATGAAGAGAAGGTTCTTCTATATAATGGAATCCTGCTGAATCTGTTACTTGTGTGCGCTTCTGAATGTGATTGCTGCTGCTAACTCTGACATAAAAGGAAACATATAATAAACATCCAGATCATAAGTGTTTAATAAGCTATTATTTTGTTCTAATTCTCAAAACCACATATAACATCTTTTTTATTTGTTGGTTTGCTTCCTGCACAAAGTCAGTGAGGAATTTCCAGTCCAATTTAAATTTAGACAAATGAGCATGGTGACCTAGTGATGAAAATCCTCACCTCCCACTCGGAAGGTTGAGAGTTCAATCCTAGGCAGTGGCAGGTGTTTCTCCGTCAGGAGTAGAGAGACAATCCACAATACAATATGGGTTATCCGTCTTTCCGTAGGTCATGTGACTGAGAAGAAAAGCATAAAAGGACCAGGCTCCACCTCCTTCTTCTCAGTCACGATCTAGGTCAGACAGACTGAGAAATCTCTCCTCGAGCGAACAAAATCGACTATTTCCTTAAAATCTAAATCATCAATTCATCGATCTGTAAGTTTTCACAGGATTAGAAGAAACGACTGATAGAATTTATTTATAGAGTGCGGATTGCCATTTAAAACACCTGCCGGATCTTTCTTCCATCAGACAAAAGCGGCAAAATGGTCTCACTGCCACTCCGTGGGAGGCATTAGTGCTAAAGTAATATTTCAAGTTATCCACTATGGCTATAGCGAACGGCAAAACGGCTCTTAAAGTCGCGCCGCTACCTAGAACACTTGCCTTTATCGTCTGACGATGACAGCAAACGGCCGGGGCCGCGATAATTGGCGCACGATGGCAAAACGGCTGTCTCAGCCACGCCACTTTTTAGAAATTGCTTCTGCGTCTCTGCGGAAAGCAGGCACCGAGAGGGACGTGTTTTTCTCCCTCATGAAGAGGCAATTGTCTCGCGCGCCGAAACGGAGGTTTTTGGGCTACGGCACTATGCTTTTAACTAGCAAACAAGTTTCAAAGCGCACCCCCTCCTCGCTAGAAGAATTGACGCGCGCACGCCAAATTGACATTCACATCCAGGATGCACTGCCTTCCCTTCAGTAACCAATAGCAGGAGGCATAATACATTTCTGAGGTGATTCACAGGCCTAACGGCCGCAGGCTCCAGAGACCATCCGATCTCCGACCCTCGCCATCGCTACCGAAGTGGCGGGGAGGGGGCATTCCTGCTAGTCATCCTACAGACAGCAGAGAGCAGTTATTCCAGTGACTTTGTCACTGGATTACGCCGGCCTGTTTTTTTGTCCAGCTCCGACCCAGGTGATATGGTTGAAGGGGAACACACCCATTCAACTGTAAGGCAGGCCGCCTTTTAGGAGAGCCTTTTCCAGAAATATCAGGTGTGCCCTCAGCCTCCATTTTGAAATGGCAACCTTATTTTAATCGATCCACCCGCTTACCCTACCAAGTCTGCGAGTGTGACACACCTGGAGGATGTCCAGTGCCCGGGGGCCCTGGGGCCCCTGCATTGAGACATATGGCAGCCTCTGCATTTATTATAAAGTACATGGTGATTTCACCAAGGACCGCCATATTGGGTTAGAGCCCAATTCATACATTAAGGAGCACACTATGACCACTCCCGAGGCATAGTGGATCAGGACTTGGTGCTTGTGGTAACTGGTGGGCCATTATGCGCAACATTAATCACAATATTTTTGCTAGGCACAAATACCACAGATAATGGTTCAAGACTGTCATAGTAGAGAACAGTGCATGCAGGGGGTCACTAACGATTGTAACTAATCATTTTCTCCTTGTTTTTAATCAGGATGGATAACCAGGCAATGAAAGGTCCCACTAGAGCCTTATCGCCTCAGCCTGGTCATCATAAAAAATGCTCCTCAAAAAGGAAACATCTCTCTACTCCTGCGGAGCAAAGAGGCACAGCTAAACCCACGCGTAAGGCACACCGAGCAGAGGAAAAAGATGCTGCTTGCAAAGAGAAAGCCCTTGATCATCAAGGGGCAAAGGCAAATAAAAACATCCCCGCCTTGAAACTTGACAAGATTTAGCGACTCCCCGGGTGGACCATTCCAGCAGTCTTCCAGCTGATGGCCCTCAGAAAAATCTATCACCTCCTCCCCCCCTGTCCCCAGACCGCAGGGAGGATAATTCGTCCATGGACTTACCGCAGAATGTACCACTCCGGGCTGATGCTGAATCCGCTCCCCAGGAAGTGGAGCATGATCATCGATCAGCAGAATCCGTTGAACCATCTCTGCCAGAACCAATGTCCATGACAGACCTGCAGGCCAATTTATTAGGCCAGATGAAAGAGTTAATCGTGGCTGCGTTTACTTAACGCCCCACAGAGGTCACATCCGAGTCAACACCGGGGCCTTCATCATCTTCTCAACCATCTCAGCGTCCTTCTCGATGCTCCGATCCAGATTATGACTCCCAGAGATCTGCATCGGCTTCTGATTACTCCTCAGTGTGCTCAGGAGACGAGGAGTTTATCCTATCTGACGACGGTGGCGATTATACAGACTCTCCGCAGGTCGCAGTCCTGTTTTGTTCATCCTTATTCAAAACCATTTTGAACAAGGCAAAAATGGTCACCCAACTGACCGGTGTTTCAGAGGATAAAGTCGGAGAAAATACAACGTCTCAACCTCTGCCGCAAAAAGAAATGGCTCAACTGCTTTTTATAACTCAGATCACCAAGTCCGAAGAAGTCCCGGCTCCACCACTTTTTACGGACCTAGTCCAGCAGCAGTGGAACACCCCAGCGGTAGGCCGACCTCCGTTAAATTCAGAAAAACGTTTTTACAATGTCGCCGATGCCTTCAATGCCACACTAGAGCCTCCCAAAGTGGATGAACCAGTGGTTGCTCTGGCTTCACCAAACACACTCGTTCCAGATTCAGATGATGTGCTGAAGGCTGAAGACAAAAAGTCAGAGCAAGTACTCTGCAAGGGACACCAAGCGGCGGCTTGGGCGGTCAAGGCGGCAACCTCTGCATCCTTTTTTAACAGGGCAACTTTGTTATGGCTAAAGGAATTACAGCCCAGAGTGGATGCTAGCGACACGCGTATCCACCAAAACATAAACAAATTAGTCGCAGCCGTCGAATATTCGGCCGACGCCACTCTACACGCTGCGAAGTTTGCGGCCAGGGCCATAGGCACCTCAGTGGTGGTGCGAAGGCTAATATGGCTAAAATACTGGCAGGCAGACCAGCGTCAACGCTGGAAATTAGCATCTTCACCCTTCACTGGGGCCCAGCTCTTCGGAGATGCCCTGAAACCGGTTCTCATTGATACCAAAGATGGAAGGAAAAAGATGTCATCAGGTTTTCGTCCTCCAGACTGCAGAAGAAGGACCTATTTTCGTGGAAACAATTATCAGCAGCAGTCCTTTCGTGCACTGGAGGATTTCACCTTCCCCAGCCAACGCCAGCAATTCTGACGCAATGACCGACAACAGTCTCGACCTTTTCGAAACAAGCAGCAACAGTCCTATTCTCGACGTCCCTATAAGGGAACTCGCGGAAAGCCCTTCAGGTGAAATAAATGACTCTGGACTGAACCCTCCTGCTGGTGGTCGCCTCACTCTCTTCGCCAGCCAATGGGAGGAAACCACATCCGACGTCTGGGTAAGGCAGATGGTTCGATTCGGTCTCACATTGGAATTTCTAACAACACCTCCGGACAGATTCATGCAATGCCACATGTCCAGCAACCCGTCTCACCGGGCACTTATGAAGGAGGCGATACAACATCTCTGCCGCATCAACGCTATTCTCCCAGTTCCGTCCGAGTTCCGAGGTCTACGATTTTACTCCATCCTCTTCGTCATTCCAAAGGCATCAGGGGGGTGGAGGGCAATCCTAGACCTCAAGCAGTTAAATCAGTTCATTGTTTATCAAAAGTTCAAGATGCTTACATTATGGAGCATCATCTCTCTCTTACACCACAATGACCTGTTGTCATCAATAGATCTTACAGAAGCCTATCTCCACATTCCCATTCATCCCTCTCATCAGAAGTTTCTTCGTTTCTGCTACAAGGGCCACCACTACCAGTACCGAGCGCTCCCATTCGGCCTGTGTTCAGCCCCGTGCATCTATACCAAAATAATGGCAGTTCTGGCAGCTCACTTACGACAGATTCTGGTCCGGGTGCACATGTACCAGGACGACATTCTCATACAGTCCTCATCCCCTCGCTCGGCGCAACGGGACCTCCAAACCACTCTTGATCTCCTACAAGATCACGGCTTCATGGTGAACTTGCGAAAGAGCCACCTCCAGCCCACCATACGTATCCAGCATCTGGGAGAAATTATCAACACCAAGCAGGGAAAAGTATTCCTATCATCCAACAGGAAACAAAGTCTCACACAGTCCATCTCGCATATATTGCGTCGCAAGAGAGTATCCCTGGCGTTCCTTTCTAGGGTCCTGGACAAGATGGTCTCTTGCATAGATATAGTGCCGTGGGCCAGGTTACATATGAGAGAACTACAGTGGTTCCTACTGCCGCATCAGCGAGCAGACAACAGTCATTCAAAATGCGTGGTCCACGTCCCCTTCAAAGTCCTTCGTTCTCTCCAATGGTGGAACTCCAATGCCTACAAGGGCTGCCTATTCCAAGAACCAGAGAGAACCACACTGACGACTGATGCCAGTCTTCTGGGCAGGGGGGCACATCTACATCAGCACATCGCACAGGGGCAGTGGACGTCATCGGAACGCGCAAAGAAGATCAACTGGCTAGAGTTGAGAGCGGTTTATTTGGCCCTGCGCAAATTCAAACAACACGTGTCGGGACGGCATATACTGGTCCTGACCGACAATGTGGCAACCAAAGCCCACATAAATCGGCAGGGGGGGGGACCAAGTCGAAATGATTAATGGATGAGGCTTGCCGACTGGGCTCCTGGGCAGAGCGGCACTTGCTATCCATATGGGCCCAACACATTTCGGGAGCCACCAACACACAAGCGGACTGGCTGAGCCATTCCAGAGTGGACCAGGCGGAATGGGCCCTGCATCCCCGTCTATTCGAACAGCTAGTGGACCTCTTTGGACAAATGTAGGTCGATCTTTTCACCTCCCCGACCAATGCCAAGCTCCACCGATTTCTCTCCAGATTCCCGATTCCGCAAGCGGAGGATGTAGATGCTTTACAAGCCAAATGGCCCAGGGGCCTTCTCTATGCTTTCCCTCCACTACCCTTGATCCCCAGGGTGCTCCAGAAGGCAAAGAAGGAGAGGGCACAACTCGTTCTCCTCGCCCCATACTGGCCGCGGAGACCTTGGTTGGCCGAGCTCCTGCGACTGTCGATACAACCCCTCTGGAGACTTCCAATTGCCCGGAACTCATTGTTCCAGGGAGAGATAGCACACCTGAACCCGGGGTGGTTACAATTAGCCGCATGACCATTGAACGCAGATCTCTAAAAGAAAAAAAGTTGCCCTCAAGCGTTATTGACACTATACTAGCGGCTCGATGACCCTTGACCATCCGGATATATGAGGCAACTTGGCAAACCTTTGCCAAATGGTGCCATGTTTGGAATGTAGAACCTGTAGAAGCTTCTCTCCCTACCATCCTGGAATTTCTTCAAGAAGGATTAGACAAAGGTCTCAGGCCCAATACCCTCCGCAGACAGGTGGTGGCTATAGCCTCTGTTATAGATGACGGCCTGGGTTCATCCATTTCCAACCATCCCATGTTGCGGCGGTTCCTCAAGGGTGCAACCAACTTGCGTCCCCCTCCAATCCATTGTTTTCCCTCGTGGGAATTGTCTACAGTACTGCAGGCACTCACAAGGATGCTGTTCGAACCGCTACGCACGGCTTCAATTAAAATTCTCACGTGGAAGGTTTGTTTTCTTGTGGCAGTGACGTCAGCTCGCAGAATATCAGAGCTGGCGGCACTCTCAGTGCAAAGCGATCTGTGTGTTTTTCATGCAGACAAGGTAATGTTGCGTTTAGACCCAGCCTTTATACCAAAAATAAATTCGCCTTTTCACTGTTCCCAAGAGATTGAGTTGCCTAATTTTTGTCTGGCTCCATCTCACCCGTCAGAGATCCGCTGGCATAAGTTAGATGTACGGAGAGCCCTCCGTATTTATATTTCCAGAACAAGCTCACTTCAAAAGACTGAAGCCTTATTCATTAAATTCCATGACAATTCATTAGGCCACAAGGCTTCCTCTTCCATAATCGGGAGATGGCTGCGTTCTTGTATTGCAATGGCCTACGATGTTCAAGGTCTGGTAGCCCCTCAGGGGATTACTGCGCATTCAACGAGAAGTGTGGCGGTGTCAGCGGCCTGGTCCGCTCAATCTTTGGTAGAGGAGATCTGTAAAGCGGCCACATGGGCATCTCCTTCACCATTTGTCAGGCACTACCGCATAGACTTGTATGCCGCGGCCGATGCAGCTTTCGGTCGTAAGGTATTGCATCAAGTACACACGAGTTCATCGGGTCAGGTCCCGTCCAGGGCCCACCCAATATAGCAATGACTTTGGTATGTCCATATTGTATTGTGGATTGTCTCTCTACTCCCAACGGAGAAGTTGCGTTGGACTTACCTGATACGCTCCTTCTCTTCGGGTAGAGAGACAATCCAACCCCCCTGATCAGGGGCCGGGCCCTGACATCATCAGCTCATGAGGAGAGATACTGTTATATATATGTCTGACTATTACGTTCTTTCGTAGAAGCTGGGATCAGGAGGTGGAGCCTGGTCCTTTTATGCTTTTCTTCTCAGTCACATGACCTACGGAAAGACAGATACCCCATATTGTATTGTGGATTGTCTCTCTACCCGACGAGAAGGAGCGTATCATGTAAGTCCAACGCCCTTTCTCTCCTAGGGCATAAAGAAAAAAATATCTGCTGTGAACTCTGCATAGCATCAGGAAGGGCATCTGGCCAGTAAAGGCTCAGCTCCTTCCAGTTGCCTGACTCTACCCTGAATTAAGGGCTTACGGGGTCGTAAAAGGAAGTATTAAATTTAGACAATGTCCTATCTCTAATTAAGGCAGTAAATTTGGCCTGCTGAGCAAGTTCCAGCATCTTCAGTATCCATTCCTGTATTGTAGGTAAAGTCAAAATTTTCCATCTTTGTGCATATATAATAGTCTTTCTGCAGTTGTCATGTGTAAAAACAAAGTTCTATAATTTTTTCCATCTGCTTACAAATCAATCCTCAAAAAGATCTCAATTGTGTTTTTGATTGTGTATGAATCTTTAAAATCTTCTGTATTATTGTATGTAATTCATACAAAGTTTTGTATATCCAAATTTTTTTGACTTTTTTATATATCCACCAAGCATGTTAAGATGTCCCTTCTTCATTTCATTTCCAGTATAAGTCTGAAGAGCCCTTATATATTCTAAGCATTTTTTTCAATGATACAATGTACCAATGATATACCACTTTGTAAAAATTCTCTTTAAGATTATAACATTGTATAAATTTCAATCTTTTATGTACCTATTCCCCCACTGATCTAGGTGTATGTTATAATCCAAATTTACAAAATAACATCTACTGCTACTAACTGGACTTCTCAGACTTCATTCAGGGCTTTGAGGAAAGATGTCCCACTTGTTAATTCCCTGGCAAACTGTTTGGAATCCAATACCAAACTAATATTTATCAATAATAAAGAGCAATTGAGGAGGCTTCAGATTTCTCTTAAAATTGGCTAAGGAGGGTCATGTCTGGACCTCAAGGGGAATGTCCCACAACACAAGGGCACAATATTTTGACCTTAAATATTTCTAGCTGGCACCATTATCAAATTCAAATTCAAATTTTATTGGTCACATGCACAGTCATACATGGTACGATATGCAGTGAAATGCTTATGCAAC
>JAEANM010002130.1:0-25385 GCA_017656035.1 Myanophis thanlyinensis
GAGGACACTGCAATCATTGTAAATCCATTCTAGTTGCCAAGTGGCCAAATTTTCATCATGTGACTATGGGGACACTATGACAGTCTTAAGTTTGAGGACCTATCATAAATTTTCATCATCATCATAAATTCAAAGGTCATTAAATGAATGGTTGTAAGTTGAAGACTATCTTTAAAGTTATGCTGTCCCTTGCAGATACATTCTAGATATGAGAAAGATTTAAACTATGTGGTTTTATAAAGAATTAACAGAATTAGACAATATATTAGACAAGGGTCAGAAGAAAAATCAATAAAGAAAATGTATACTTACCTATTAGCAAAGGTGGGATTCAACCAATTCGCACTTAGACAACCGCTTAGAACTGGTTAACTTTCTAAGCAGTTCAGAGAACTGCTGGTTCAGCTAGACATTAGGGCAGATAATCGGTTGTTAAATTATTTGAATCCCACCACTGCCTATTAAGAATTAAAATGGAAGATAAACAAGTGAAGGCGACAATGATAGTATGGGCAAAAAACTTTGGTTATACAAGAGTAAGATAAATGGCAGAAATTGTGGGATAGGAACTGTAAACTAACAATGTCAACTGCACATAAAGAAAATTTATATAAGATGTTTTATAGATGGCATTTTGCGCCAGTGATGTTGGCAAAGATGTTTAAAGATAAATCAGATAAATGCTGGAAATGCCACCAGATACCTGGATCATATTATCATATGTGGTGGACATGTTTAAAAGGAAAAAAATACTGGACAAAAATACATACATAACTTGAAAAAATGATAAAAGCATATTGATTTGAAGCCAGGAATATTCTTGTTGGGGATTTTACCTGAAACTTATAGTAAGAGGAATGCATATTTAATTATTCATATATTAACTGCCATTAGAATTATATTTGCATAAAATTGGAAAAGCAAAGAGATTCCCACAGATGAGACTATGATTAGGAAAATATTAGAATGTGCAGAAATGAATGGATTAACACTTGCAATTAAGGAGAAAGAACAAACTGAATATTATATGAGATTCATTTTATCAATGATTAAATAATAAAAATAGAAGTTAGAAACAGGGCAACAAAAGAAAATGATAAGTAAAACAAAGAAGATATGTTAAAAAGGAGAACTAAATATTATGATTATTATGTTTAATATTATGTTTAATATTATAGAAGTAATACCAATGCAATGAATATTGTTGTAAATCTTGATTATTATTTTACAAGGATATTTATACTGGATGACACACTGTTTAACTGAAGATAGAATTATATCAAAAAGGAAAAAAATTAATTAAAAAATGTTATGCTATCCCCAATTTCTTTTTAATTCAAATAGCGGCTATCTAAAAAGTGTATGATCATGAAACCTAGGCACTAGGGTTTGAGTCATGGCTATTTACAGGTTGATAGATGCAAAAAAAGGCCATATTATGTGGGAGGATGTCATTAGTAGTTTGATGAGATAAATAGTATAGCCTTCTATTGGCCTGAGATGAGATGGTTTTTGAAAGTAGTATTGTAGTATTTTTTGGCCCCAAATCTTGGGCTGCATGCAATAAAAACTGACAATATACTTATAGGAAAGAGTCTTTTGCCTGCTTTATTAACCACAAACATCTGTGGGCTTTCCTGGGCACTGAACACCTGACTGTAAAATTGTGTGTGTTGGGCCATATTGACAAATTAGTTAACAAGATTGGACATCTGCAGATCAATCAGACTGTGGTTTCAGATGGCATTCCTGCTCTGCTGTTCTTCAAGACTTTAGTATGGGCTTTGGTTTTTTTACAGCCTGTCAGCTTAGATCACTCTCTCAAATTTATTCAGGCTGCAGAATCTGTTAATTTAGAATGTTTTTTAAAACAATCTTTCCTTTTTGACATTACATAATATTTTGGATACAGATATACAGACTTGGGTGGGTAGAAGCAAGGAAAACTGTTATGCTTTCATAATCCAGTCAATGAAGAATACAGTTCTAAAGTAATGTTGTGCCAACAACCAACAAAGTACCAGCCATAGATGTTACACCCTGGCTTAATGTTGGAGTCAGGTTACAACAAACACAATTCTCATTGTGAAACCACTAAATTCCCTCTGCCTTTCACATATGTTGTAATGCAGGAAATATTTTGTATATTAAACTATCATTTAAGTGCAGGTTCAGGTTTTTCTTTTATCCACTGTACACAAATAGAATTATATAAAAAAGCATACTAATTTATGGAAGACTTTTAAGCAAAAAAAGCTAAACATTATTGCACAGAGTCATTCTCACTTAATACCACTTTCAGTAGCTTCTAATAAACAGTTGAACATTTTCTCTATTTAGATGTAAAGTTGTGCCAACAAATTTGAAATGATTGGTTACATTTGATTAGGCATCTTTTAAACTCACAACTATACAACAAAGCAGAGTTCTCTGCTAATTTAAAAACAGCTTTGGTCTATTTCATCATTCAACACTTTCTAGTTTTGAAAACCCGAGTCATTTTTTTTCTCTTCTTGTTCTATTGCAGTTTTAGACATAAGAGGAAAGCTGTTGTTTCCTTTACAGAATTGCCTCCTAGCTCCTAAATTTGAGAATTTCCCCTACTTGAAGCTTAACAGCCAATTTGTTTGATTAGCTCCTTTATTCCAGTTGCCACAACAGCATCTAATTACTGTAGTTCAAAATGCTGACATACTATCCTTCACCATTCGTTCCTGCAAGCAGTTACAGTAAATGCAGTGGAGGAAAGATGGTTTGGCATCTTTGTAACTTTTCCAATTAGCAATTGTTCAAAATATTTTTTGGACATGGCTAAGTAGTAAAAAAAAAAAAAAAGCTTGCTAACAGTTTTTCAAAGTTATGTGAAGTGAAATGTGGGGAATATAATTAAAATATGGATAAATTTCATATCTGATTAAATTTTGCTACTTTCAGTATGGTGCTCAGTAGCTATCATCAGCTACATATTAAACAAATGGATTCAATATGTTTGGTTACTGTAGTCTTCCAAGAAGTTTCTATCTATCATTGAAAGATATTCTACTGAACCATAATCACCTTCAATCTTGAAGAAGGATATTATGGACTGTCTTAACAATCAAGGAAAAATATGGGGATGGGGGAAGCAATCAGAGCAAGAAACCTAACAAAGAACAAAGAGCTCTGAAAAATGCAAAACCTATAGTAACCTGAGGTAAAACAGATAGAACTTATTGTAGAACTCGATCCAAAAGTAAGAAATTGTTTATCAAGTAGAAAATGAAACCTAGCTGAAATGGACTTAACATCAACAGCTGAACCAGGAGGACTGCTATAAAAGGCTGGATCAGAAGTTGATTGGAAGCACTGCATATATTTATCATCTGAAGCTGCAGTTGTTTTAGCCTTTTTCTCTCCTTGGGTAATTGCCTCTTGAGGATTTGGTATATGAGAGTGAAAGGTATGTGCATAAAAATGCTGAAGCAAAACTTATCTATTTTGTGCTCAGTAAAGCTAGTAAATTAACAATGGATTCTTTTGTGTACTGTCTTGTCATTTAGTGTAAATTATTCACTCATCCACAATCCCTATAATTTGTTATCTCACTAACAGATATGAATAAACTTCCAATTGCTGACCACTGATGCATCTCCAGCAATCTCAAGATATCTGCTGTTTGAGTAGAAAAGAACGCAAATTGGAAGAGTAAAAACAAAATAGAGCTGGAAGGGACCTTGGAGGTCTTGTAATCCAGCTCCCTGCTCAAGCAGATGACCCTGTACCATTTCACATAAGTGACTGTCCAGTCTCTTCTTAAAAGCCTCCAGTGATGAAGCATTCACAATGTCTGAAGGCAAGTTGTTCCACTGGTTAGTTGTTCTCACTGTTAAGAAGTTTCTCCTTAATTCCAGGTTGCTTCTCTTCTTGATTAGTTTCCATCCATGATTTCTTGTCCTGCCCTCAGGTGCTTTGGAGAAGAATTTGACCCCCTCTTCTTAGAAAGGAGTTCCTCAGTGGGTAGTGAAAGGAAGACTAAGTGATTGAGATATTGTAAAATCATATTTATGATTTATGGAACCATCCATCTCACATCAGTGATTCTGAGGTTGTCCTCAGTTACCATTAACTGAGGCTGAAATTTTTGTTACCAAGTGAGTCGTGTGATACAATGTCATATGACATTACTTAGCTATTGCAATCCTGGCAGCCCCATTGCTGTTATTTACCATTTACCAAATTTTACCAGTCAAGCTGAGGTCCTAGCCCAATCCAAGCCATTCCTACCTTGATCCCACCCAGCCACAAGCCTTGTTAGGGTACGGGACTGCTTCCTCTTAAATCCCCCAATGTCCATTGTTTTGGCTACTTGCTGCTGCCAGATGCCTCCTGCCCAGCCCTGCTTGCAGTACCATGTGCCATTACTGTACCAGCCTGGGCCTTCTTATACCCTTTCTTTCTCCATGATGCAGTTGGGCTTCTCTTATGTGGTGGCCAGAGTCTCCCTTCACCAAAGAAGCCCTGTATGCAAAAGGTGTTTTATAAAATTTTACCTAATTACATTCGTTTTTGTTTATCAAATACTATTTTTCCTCAGTGGGTAACCTATTTTATATAGACCTCTGTAAAGCATAAGTGGGATAATTATGTTTGTTGAGAAATATGAGTTCTTTAGCAAGAGTTATGAAACAGTGAGGCTGTCATTGCCAGCAATGGGGATGTCAAAAACATCAAGGATTCGGGGAAGGGCGGGTGGTGGTGGAGAATCTATGTACGCAAACGCTAGACGAGTGAAAACACCCTCGCTCCATGGCAACCATCTTGTCATGGAATGAGGGCGGGACTATGAAGCGAAATGTGAAAAATAATAGTAATCAAGGAGCCAATGAGGAAAGAAGGCGGTCGGGGAATCCTAACCCATTCTCCCGAAATCCGACCCATCCCCTAGAAAGCGCGCCTGTACGCACGCACGCGCGCACGCCATCGATTGAATACAATGTGGTGTAGGGAATACAATGAATATAATGAAGGGAGATTGGAAGGAGGAGCGGAAAAAATAGCAGTCGTCGTGGTTCTAGTTCGCGCGCGCACCTCCCCCCCTTGGAGGGGCCGCGTGAGGAGAATGTTGCTGTGGGTTTGGCACCGTTACAACCTTGCGGGCGCGCGCGAGCGAAGCGGCTCGGTGGAGGGACGCAAAGCCGGCAGAAAAATGGGAGGGCTTCCCAATGCCGGGCTTCTGCTAATGTTAACTTGTTTAGCCGGTAGCTCACGCTGCTGCTGCTCTCCCTTTCTCGCTCTATATAAACCGTCCAAATGAAATAATCTAGCAGGTATACAACGAGCAGCAGATTTATACCGAAGAACGTGGGTAGGGGCCAGAATAATCTTAAAAGGACAAAATGGTCTCTGCCCTGAGAGAAAGATAGGGGTGGGGTGGATGAAAAATCAGTGAAAATAGGTTGCCGTTGGCTCTGTGGGAAAAACCCAGCAAAGCGACTTGCACCCGGACGCTCTTGCAACCAGATTGGAAAACCAACCGAGAATATTTTGGTCAATTTAGTTCAATCTCAAACGGAAAGGATATCTCGGTGCAGAAACATTCTGAGGCAATTTAAAATAAAAAAATCCAAGTGAACACCTACTTGGAGCTAACTCACTGAAATGGATGCAGCTTTAAACTAATCTAAGCATTCATTGAATCATTTCCACGTCCGTCCCCCCCCTTTTTTTTTTTTTTTTTTTTGCAGCCTGGCTGTAAGTAAGGGAACATGCACATGTAAAGCTAATATTAACCTGACTACAATTTAAAGGTTGCAGATACCTTAAGTATATGGGTTAACAGTCCCCTATTCCTCATCCCCATATTACTTTTAGTTAATAAAATCAGAACCTAAAATATTTCTGCAGAATGGAAAAACCCAGAATACCTGGTAGATGGAGAGAAAGTAGGAAATACTTAAGATGCCATGGCCATAAAGAGAAAACTAAGTTAAGCTTTAAGAATTGCTTTGTGCAACAAAAAAACCAAACATAATAAATTTCAACAATAACTGCTTTTCATTAAATTGTACCTGGATTTCATGAATGCGGGCAAAACCATCCTTACAGAAAAATTCGATGAGATTGGAGAAAGTCTTGGGTCCTGGCATTTCTTTCAGGCTTTTCACTCTTCTGTGGCTTGGATGCTGGCTAGGTTTTAGAAGTCCTTTGGCTTCCTCTGAAGTTTCCACCATCTCCTCTTCTTTGTCCTCTGTTGCTACAGCTGCATTATTTTGCATCTCCAAGGAAGTGCTGCCTGAAAGTTTGGGCAGCTGGTGAAACTTTTTGCCAAAAACAACACTATAAATACTGTTCCTTTGAGCTTCAATCACCTGTTTGTAATCCATTTTCAAAGCTTTGGAGAGAAAAGACATTTTTTTAAGTTAGACAAAACGTTTGCTAACCCTCACAAACTGATTTTCATTTAGACTGAGCTTCTCTATTTGATTTCTAGTCAAGCAGCGCTTCTTCAAACTCTCACTGCCTGAGCATCAGTTTACACAGGCCATTATTAAAAGACTCCCTCCCCGGAGGCTGAAAAAGGCGGGGTGGTCTGAGACTTCAAGAGAGAAAGCAGATGATGTATTTTGTTTCATTTAGGTCGGATAAGTGCCATACTTAAATACATTATCTTACATTGCCAACTTTGGGGCTTCTACTTTACGTTGGTTTGGCAAAAAAAATTGAGTTATGTGCCTGTTTGTAGTTTACATGGTTTTTATGTGTCAGTTAATACTAAAATAGAACATTTTAAAGCTTATTTAATCTGTATCAGTGCATTACAGAAAAGGCTCAAAAAGACATCTTTCAGTGATACACATCAGTGCTTAAATAATTTCGTATTTCATGTTTCATATTAGGACAATACTGTATCTTGAAGCTAACTTGTGCCTTGTTCCCTGAAACAGAACTGTTGATTTTTAAAGTAATTTTGATTTTGTTCATGCCATGTTTTAATCTTTATTATAGTTGGATATTTAAAGATTAAATAAAAAATAACTGTAGAGAAAAGACAGTTTTATTCTGTCACCATCTATTTGCATGAATTTTTGAGAAAACTCACTAAGATTGTCACTCCATTCTCAATTACTTCTGACGTGTACAAATATAATTCTAATCTTGACTCTATAATTTGCTTTAAATGGGCAATTTGACCCAAAATGAAAAAGGTGTCATCCTCCAATGGGATCTATTGCTCGATCACAATCCCATTTGCTAATAAAGAGTCTCTATTTGTGGACATGGTACTAGCCAATCCAAACTCCTGCAAACATTAAGGATTTCATAAGAGACTACTTTGCAAATCCAGTTGTCATTTTTTTCAATGCTGTTGTGATTTTAAATGATCACTAAAACGGTTGCAAGTCAAAGACTAACTGTAGACTTTTTGTTAATTTTATTACTTAGCATTAATCTAAGTGAAGTTCATTCTAAATTCTAATTCAGGAAATATATTGAGCTCAAATTTCAAAGTATGTCCACTTTGATATTTCAAGTAGTTATTAAATCACAAGGGACAAATTGGAATAATGTGTAACATATAGGTCAGTAAATAACATTCATTTCCTGATACTACATTCTAGATGTGAGATAATAGGAAAGACGAATCATTCAGCTGCAATACTTCCAAAAAATTGTCAATAGAATTATTAGCTTCATTAGAATTTGGCTTTACTCTTGTGCCTAGTGTTGTATATATATCCACTCTAGTTACCAAAGTATTTCAATTTCATATCCAAAGAAAAACCTCAAATGATAATTGGCCTAGATTTCAAAATAGGAAGAATATTTAAAAACTAGTTTGTGCCACTATGCACAAATCTGTTATCACAGTCAGCAAAATTAGTGAATCAGTAAAACTATAGAATCATTGTACCAGCCAATAATTAAAACCATTAGGTTTTAAATGTTTTTCAGAAATCCCATTTTCAAGCTCTATCTGGAAGGACAGATGCAAATTACATGGTAAAACACTGCTTCGGGTGCCTTCTCTCTTCTTTCCTCCTCATCAATGTTGGACATACTAAGCCTCCCCACCTAGGATAATGTATATTGGAAGGGTCAGTACCATCTGGAGGAGATCTTATTAGCAAAACATGTAGGACTTGAAGAATTAAAAACAATTTTGAGTTAAACTTATACAGTACAGCTCTGTCCACTTATATTTGTATGACTGAAATGAATCTCTATTCTGTTATCTACTGCAACTTCTGAAGTTTTCAGAGGTAACCTCATCTAAGAGGTTGCAGTAATTATTTTAGTGGTTGTAATTACTGTTTTTGGACCTGTTTGTTGAAACATTTAGATGTACTGAAGATAATTACCAGAACATCAACAATATGGCCATGCTCATAATAAATTGCTGGAAGTCCTTTTACTTCTAATAGATCTGTATTAGAGATAAACCCATGCTAGCTTTTTTCTCTAACCTCATAATGGTTTCTTAGTTTAAGTCTCACCCTTTCAATCACTATTAAGTCAGAACTCTTTGAAATCAACAGGAGTTGTGTGTGAGTAATGATTGTTGGACAGCAGCTTTTCTAACTGTTTTCTCACTCTTTGAACTCGATACTTATCAAGTTTTTTAAAAAATAAAAATAAGCTTGGCAATTGTTATCATAGGGTTTTACTTTACTAACACTGATCACATACCAAGCTGCCTCCCATTAAAGCAAAAGGGAAGGGAAAATTTAATTTGTTTTACTTGATGTTAGCTTGAGTCATAGTGACAGTCATTCTTCATGTTTGTCTTTGTGCCTTTTTCTGACAGCTGAATAACTTTCAATTTAATTACTTCTGTTGTATATATATTTATCAAACGCCACCTAGGGAGAATATGTCAAATGAACTCAGCAGTCATGTCAAAATGACATCTTTTCCTTTGACATTTTATAATTAAGAAAAGGAAGTACACGTTTTTAATATGAGATCATGGAAGTTATGCAGTGATGAATTTAAAATTTTAAAATAAGCTGCAATGCTAAAATTTGTACAGCATGTATAGCGTGTAGTGCACTGCACAATTTTTTTACCTATTACTATAGTGTAAGAACATAGTGAGAAAGAATGAACTCTAATCCTAGTACAACTATCTGAAATTTTTCTGAAGGGTAAAGAATAACAGTCAAGCATCCTTAGCAGAAGTCTGCATATGGTTAAATATTTCTACCCTTTTTTCATCCCTAGTCTTGCCAACAACTTTTTCCAATAACATTTTCTCAGCTTTATACTCTTCCCACCTCCCAGCCCCAACAGCCAGGCTAAACCACTATATAGTATAATTTAAGACACCAGAATAAAATCAGATAGGGAGAGTCTTTTAATATAGAGTATTTTTATTTAGTGCTTTCAGGTATTTGCACCCTTACGATCTTATTACAAATATAAATATAAAACACATTCACAAATATTCTTAAGAATCTCTGAAACTGTTAAATAAAAATAAAGTTAATAGTATTTCCAGAATATAGAATACTGAAATAATTATCTTCAGTGGTGAGCCAATTGATTATTCCATTTCCTTAATTATGAAATATAAAATTTTAACATTTCTTTTTTTAGGAAGAGATATAATGCATTTTCCTTATATTATTTCCTAAAGCGTTTAAAAAGTGGGTGAATATGTTTATTCGAAGATGCCTTGCTTCGTGAAGATTGATATTCCATGTAAACTGTATCATCTGCTCCAGACATGGAACTCATTGTGCCATAATGTCGGGATATCTAGAAAATAAGAACATAATTTTTTAATTTAATTTACTTATTTAAAGCACTTATATAATCACCCATCTTTCAACCAACTCCACCAACTCTGGGCTGTTCCCAATCAAAAATTAAAAGACATATAAAAATAATTAAAAGACACATAAAAAGACATTTAGAGTAATTTTAAATATTTTAAAGGAGATATCTTTTTATAAGTAAGATTACAGCCCTTTTCATGCAAAAATTCAGGTTACGCTGAGTAATTTAAACAGGTGCTCACAGCTAAGTTATTTCACATAAAAGTCATATAGATAAAATGTGATTGGGGCATGGGCAGCTAGAATAAATCACAGGGTTTGAATAAAATCTAAACAACCAAATTAGTATACACAACAAAATTTAAGTTATGAAATAGAAAAATTCCTTCAATACAAGAAAGGGCAATAAGTGATTAACAAAGGCTGAAAGAAGGGGAGGGAATTCTACGATTTTTTTTCTTAGTATGCTGTTTTCCATATTATTTTGGAAGACTTCAGGAGAAAACATCTGTATGGTCTAGAGTAATTATGAAACAATTCAGGTTATAAAAATGAAATTAAGCTGAATTTTAAATAATTATTAATTAAATTGCCTACCGGCTGGCAGCATTTCTACTCAATTGCTATCCCCCAAGTATACCTGTTTACATTCTATTAACTGGAAGATCTTCCATACATTGCAATGTGTAAAACAACATATTTGGAGAAAGAAACATCAGTAACTATGATGTTTCTTGGTATGCTATGCTGATGACACTATTGTGATAACTGAAAAAGCAAGAATCCGCAAGCTGTAGTAGTGATAATTAAGGAGCAGAATGAAAAAAAAAATGGAACTAAGGTCAAGAAAACCAAACTAATGCCATTCAGGTACAACAACTGACAAAAGAAGTTGAAATGGCAGGCAGCTTTTGTCATTTAGACTCAATCAACAGTAAAGAACAGTCAAGAAATATGTCATAGACTAGCACTTGGAAAGATATTCAGATTCTATGATGTACTATACCTACAAAGATAAGAATCATTATCTGTGACACTCTACAGAAGCAAAAGTTGGATTTAAAAAAAAAACACTAACCCTAACCCTCAGCCATTGAGTGAGGTGGTTAAGCAATTACCCGTGTGACTGCTTTGTTCAAGAACCGCAATCCTGGCACTCTGGGATGCAATCCCCCAGATCATTAAGCAGATCAAGGAAAAGAACTGCGCCTGTGGAAGGATTTTAGCTCTGCACAGGATTGACGCAGGTAATCCTTCAGTGAGCTGCAGAAACAGAACTGAAATTCTGAAGATTTTAGCTTCTTTTCTGCAGCCAGTGGAATTCTTTCCGCTCCTCTCTATTGGCTCTGCTTGTAATCTTCCCTGATGGCTTCCACCATTGGCTTTCTGGGGAAACAGACAGGGAAGGCTGCAAGTAGCATTCACATGATTGTGGGGCATTGGCAATCAGTTGTAAATGTGAGTCAGTGGCCAAGCACCTGAAATGCAGTTGTATAACCACCTGGGGATGGGGGAGTTTTACAATATCCAGAAGTGCTTTATGGGCTGTAAAGCACCCATTCCAAGGCTGTCATAAGTCAAGGATCACTGTCAGTGGTTGCGTATACTTTCAGAAAACCTGAAGGACCATGGGGATGAATACCATTGTAGTAAACAGGGAAAAGTTCTAGGCTACAAGCCAAAACATTCCCATGAGAGAGAAATGTAAAATTGTAAAAAGATTTATTGGAACACTATATTTTATTTCCTGTTATATAAAATGATTTAAACAGCGCCCAACTTACAAAACTAACTGGAATCTTGACATAACTACTTGCCTGAGATGACTTTGAGCCATATTCTCCTGCAACCACCTCTTCCTCAGCATCCATGTCAGTAGCTTGTAAAACTTTTTGGAGGAGGAGCTGCTGCTCTTCTTTGGATGAAAACATAAGTTCTTCTTCTTCCATACCTGCAAGTTTAGTAATTACCTGGAAACAGGAAGAGGCAGTATTATTCTATTCTTTATCATTGTTTGGTCTCAAGGGTCTATACTGAGTGTTACTTGGGAAATTTTAAAAGCTGAGAAAGATTTTAGTGGGAAACTAGCCCATATTGCATATGCTTTTAGGGCATGGCTCATACTATCAGCTTTTCAAATGCTGCAATTCACTAGTCATTTTGTTATTTTTTCTTTGATTTTATTGTCACATTATTTCATTGATTAAAATGAAGGAAAAAATGAAAGACTACACTACATCACTACACTTTCACTATATCATCCTCTATAACCACCAGATTTTATGGATTTATGGACAACTTAAGGGCTTTCTGCAAGTACATTTAAGCGTGAAAGGAAGATTTACCGCTATGGTGACTATTTCCTATTTCCTTATGGGAACCCATATTATCATTTCTTGCACATACTGCCATCATAGTCTGCAAAACATAGAACAGCATATGTGATATCGGGGTTACTCTTTTGCCAATGATTCGAGGAACTATAAAATACCCATCTAACATGCATAAATAAAATACATTTATCTGCAAATTTTCCTTCTTCCTATAGGTGTTTCATAATTTAAAGTTTTCACACAGTAAATATACATTTCAATAAGCATCTAATGAGCATCATGATTTTAGAAGATTATATAATGGCACACTAATCATCACACGAACAATGAAAAAAAATGTTTAATTTGTTGATGTCACTGACTCTATATTATAGGTCCATATTTTTGACCAGAATTCTACAAATACAAAACAATCAGATTCTATTTTTCACCATAATACAATTTTTATCAGAGCTGTCTAGTTTTACAGACAGTAAAAATTTGGCATCTGATGAAGTGAGCAATAGTTCAAAAGAGCATTTTCTTTTAATATTTGTTAGTTTGAAAAGATGGTAGACTTCCAGATTTTGGTATGATAATAGTAACTATGCATGAAATAAATCTGAACTGTCTGGATAATTCACCAGATACAAAGTTATAAATAGGGCCCTTGCGTCCTAATAGAAACCACAAGAGTGCTTTACACTTTTCCACAAGAGTATAATTTTAGCATCTAATAATTTTTTTTTTGCATTTGCCCTAAAAAATCAGCTGCTGCGAAGACATTAAAATGCACTAAACATGGTGCTCTTTGGAGTTTAGGGACAGCTTTTTGATTTAATTATCTTACCACCAAAAAAAGGAGACACAGTACTCCAAAACACAGTATAGGTTTCTACTAAGAATCTAAGTGGAATCTAAACATGCAACCCATTGGGGGCACATTGGTTAGATTCAGTGGTGGAATTCAATTTTTTTTACTACTGGTTCTATGGGCGTGGCTGGGGATCATGTGACTGGGTGGGCAGTTTCTGTAAGCAGGGCAATAAAGATTAGGCTAGAAACAAAGTGGAAAAAAACAAAAGGAGATTTCTTCTAACAACTGGTTCTCCGAACTGCTTAGAAAATGTATTACCGGTTCTAGCGAACCTGCTAGAACCTGAATTTCACCTCTGGTTAGACTGCAGGACTCTCAAACTCTGCCCACAGTCTGGAGTTTGAACACAGTTTAAACACCGAATATATGAACATTAGAACTTAAAAGATTAAAGCCTGTTCTGTGTTCTCAATTCTTCAAATTACAAATAACAGAATTACCTTAAAGCTGTAGCCCTGATCTACTAAAAATCTTTGACGTTTCGTAGAGTATGCCATTTCTTGAGTGTCCTGAGAGACCAAAGAATAAAAAAATGCATTGTATTCCTCTGCAATCATTCCTGAAGGAAAAAGAATAGCAATGGAAGATTAGCTCATATCAAAGTAAGTCAAAATTTTCAACCACAAAAAAACAACAATCCCAAGTTTTGGTGATTTTCTCTTGTCTACAAAAGTTTTTTCCTTCCTATATACTATAATTAGTATAAAAGTAAAGGTAAAGGACATACATGCTAGGCGTTCCGGCTCTAGGTATACTGATTATTATAATTAGTATACTGATAACAATATTCTGCCAAATTTAAATTTACAGATTAGCAAAAGAAAAGAAAACCTCAAACTTTTCTTAGCTGAAAAGTCATGATTTCTTCCAGGAAATTTCTAGTAAGTTTTTACAACAACTACCCTTTGTTGTAATTTAACTGCTGACAGAGGCTTAGTTTTGGGTTTAGAGGAAGGAGTACTTTGCACTAAAACACCTGGGAATCCTTTAGCAAACACTCAGGCAGAAAGCGCTTATCTGCATTAGTCTTAAAACACACCTCATTCTCATGTCAGATGTCATTATTGCTAACTTTATACTTTGGCCGATCAAGCTGCTAATGGAATACCTCAATTTTCCTTTGGGGTAGTATGGCATGAAATATTATTTCTCTAAATTCTAATCCCAGTGTAATATAATATTACAGTGGTATTAGAATTTTGGCAAAGTTTCCATCAAAGTTCAGTCAGAATAACCAAAGTCTCTTAGAAGATCTAATAAACTGTATCTTTAAAAAACTAAAAATATTAAGTGTTGGCATGAATGATTAGGCAGGAAAGAGAAAAGGAAAGATGGCCTCCTATTGAAGTATTTTTTATAATTACTTTTGAATTTTGTCATAACCTGTGACCTTTAGCTGACAGTGACAAAACAGGATAATAGCAAATTGTATGTGCTTAGTCAGCTAAATAACATATTGCTTTCATGCTTCAGTGTTCCACTAAAATTACAGAATCTTGCAACACAAGACTCAATTTACCTTTTTTGGCTCTTAAGACTCGACCCAACCTCTGAGCCTCCTGTCTTCGAGAGCCCCCATGAGATGAAATCTGAATGAGAACATTGGCTTCTGGCAGATCAAAAGATGTATCACCAACCTGTAAATGCATAAGCATCCTTTAGGAAACAAACTATATTCTCATATTAATACAGATAACCAATCTTAGTAAGACATATTAGCCTGTGACCAACAATGAAAAACATATGAATATGAAAACAATTAAAAATAATTTACAGATTATTCAAAATGAATGCTGAATCTCTCTAATTTAGTCCAATATCAAGCAGAGCAGCATTCATTACCTTGGAGATAAAGATGGTATTGATTTTGGGATTGTGTTTGAAATTCTGCAGTATTTGCATTCTCTCCCCTTGTGCTGTAGGCCCATAAATATAAGGTCTAAAAGAGACAATATACATACATATAAAGGATAAAATAGTTACAATATTTTACTTCCTACATCATACAATCTATTATAAATATATTATGATTAAGAAGATGAAAAAATCACAGTAATATGCTTTCACTATGTAATTAAGCTATATTTTTATAGAAGAACTTTCTTTTTTTTGTAGCATTTTTCTCTGTTTATTTTTAGTTCACTGGATTATGTTCCCACTCATTTGGAGACAAATTCATTCTGTCAGATACTCCTCCCGCCACAGAAATAAATCCTGACAGTTGTAAAATGTTATGTGCTTGATGTGTGCCTCATGACTCAACAGATCAGTGGGCGGAATATATCTACTAATCCTACATGAAAGGAGAGAAGCAGCTGTTAAAATAAAAAAGGTATTTTCTTCAGCTGAACCAATGAACTTATACTTAACAGCTGTGTTCTTCTTTCCCCTTTCCACTTATATCTGATCACATATAAATTGCACTTCTGAATTAAAGTGTTCTGGTCTCAAAATAGTTCACTGAGAGCTACAGTGAAAATTAACAATCAACATATCTTTTGTGGCAAAGTAAACAAATGCTGCCAGAGCATGGTGGAAGTATTCAATCAAGGATACAATCTAAGGTGTCTGTTAAGTTCATATGACATAGTGAAATAAAGTAAGAATCTAACACAATTCAAATTAAACATGTTTAAAGACATGCATCAAGTTTGAAATACATAATGAATGAAGGAAGGAAGGAAAAGAAGACAAAGAAAACAACATACATGAATATAAGCTTGAAAATAAATCACAAGTTTAAAACTGATGGTCTCTCTGAAACTTCTATGGACCAAGTAAATATGATACAGTATTAATGAAATAATTTAAAATATCCTCAAAAAGGCTTTTATTATTTGAGATAACAAAGCCACTTTAGGAGACTTAGGTTCAAATTTTAGCTGACTGATAAAAGCTTACTGACTGAGTTTCAATTGGTGATTCTCTTTCATCCCAACCCACTTCACATAAATATTGTTGCAGAAAAATTTGGAGGAGAAAACTGACAGGGGAAATATATATGCTGCCTCTGGTACTGGAGAAAACATAGAAAATAAATCTAACAAGTAACAACCAAAATGCTCAAGCTACAACAGCAACTACTATTTAAAACAAACAAAAAACACATTGCTACATAAAACAATCACACTTGCAGCAATTTTCCTTCAAGTTTCTATCTTTATATACTGCCTCTGATGCTAGACTTGAATAATTTATTTAAATACTGCTTCTGCAAGATATTCTGGCAATGAAGGCACCTTGGTCTTCTGCTCCATAGGTTTTTCAAATGCTAACTAGTTAAACTGAATATGTAGCGTATAGATTTGTCCAATTATTGCCCCTTTCTGGAATGTAGTCCTCAATACTTCAAAGGCCCAGTATATCCTCCTGCTTGCAAAAAATTGTACTTGTAACTGTACATGTTGGAAAATAGATTGTTGATAATCAAGTGCAAGATTATCATGTAACTTGCACCCGTTATTTTTTTACTGAGGAATTCTACCAATAAGAAAATGTTACCATTTCTGAAGTAACCTCAAGAAATACTGTAGCTTATTTATCAAGAATTCTTTCTACCTTAAGAAATCTTATTGTCCCTGGTTGATAATTAACTCCTACAATTTCATGCAAATGAATATATAAAAAGTAGTAAGTAGTACTATTGATTTTACGGATTTGATATGCAAAGTCACAAACCTGGAAGAGGTCTTTTTTTTGCTTCTGACATTTATTAAACACACAAACATCTATAATTCATGAATACTTACTTGCCCAATCTAACAGCATACTCCTTCAAAGCAAACACATTGTCAGCAAAGACTATGATCTTATCATTCCTTCGTTCATGGAATTTAATCAGGAATTGGCAAGCCCTAAATTTGTTTGGATTCATGGTATAGAGCAATATCCGTTTCTTTGTTTTAATAGCTACATATTCTCTGTAGAATTCAGGAGACATTGGACACCAAACCTACAATGATAATCCAATAAAGTACAGATTTTAGTAAGAATAGCTCAGTAAATTAGAAATGTGACAGGGATAAAAGTTTACGAGATTACACTGTATGATAAAAAGAAAAAAATGTATTTATGCTAGCAGGAAAGATAAGACAAGGGCAGATACTTGCAGCTTATTAAAAACACATTTCTGACTATTTAAACACCCATACAGAACTATTACTAACTTCTGATTCTATCCCTAGCAGCAGTTGACTAAAGAGAAGCTGTTTCTCTTCCCTCTTGAAGAGTTTTCCTTCAGACAGAAGATTCAGGAAAAGTGTGAGTTATGAGTAAACTGCAACTGGGAAAAGAGACTGAAATTATATTGGGGGAGAAAAAACACAAGAAGACAAAGCAAGCCAGTATCTCTAAAACAAGGCACATACAGAAATTTTACTTTCAGTATCAAATGGTCCAGAGTTTTACACTCCAATTGTAAGTTAGCTGAGGAAAAATAGTGCTGCTGGAGAATGTATTGGCTGAAGTCGCTGTAGTATAGCTAGCACTGAGCAAAACATTCCTTACCTCAGCACACTGGACTTTAGCAATATAACCATTGTTTTGCAATTCCATCCAGTTGGCTTCATAGAGTTTAGGCCCAATCAGGAAATTCAGGTCTACAATTTTGTCATCTTCTCGGACAAGAGTGGCTGTTAATCCAAGCTTGCAATGGGCCTGAACAATAGTGAGCACACGCCTGAACATTTTTGCTGAAACAATTGGGCAAAAAGGAGTGAGATCCTCTCTGAGGAGTATTTAAAAAATATAGCACCATGTTAATTTTTCATGCCATGAGTGATATTAAATGAAGAACCATTTAAGAATTACACTGAATTGGAATCTTATGTTAAAATTAGATGTCTTTGGTTTCCACTCATATATCTACATGATCAGTTTTGTAGCAACAACTTAACGTTATTCCTCAACTCATTTCGCAAATTAAATCCAAAGAAATTAAATAGTACCAATTCAGGGAAATCATTGCTAAGTTGGCTAATATCTAAATCCAAAAGCCATGCACTAGGTTTATACTGGGATTTTTTTTTTTATTCTCCATCAAAAAAATAAAAACTGCAGCAATTATAGTATCATTAAGCTGTAAGTTCAATAAAAGGTGTATTTTTGATGCTTAAAAATGCTATTGTTCTTGTTTTATTTTACATGTTAGATTCAGGGCTCCTACAATTCTGTAATGAAAAGCAGTATTTCAGAATAATCAGGGCTCCTACAATTCTGTAATGAAACCTGGGCTGGGGCAAAAGCAATAGTCATTAAGAGGGGCTTTACCAGGTATAGTATGCACTTCATCAAGGATCATCAGACCCCATTCTTGGCTCTTCAACCATTCCATTACTCTTTCTGCCTCCCATGACCTCTTTGTTGTGTGTCCCAACATGGAATACGTGCTGATAGCTATAGAACAGCCAATTGGCTTGTCTTTGGCATCAGAAGTAAATCGGCAGATTTGGCTATCATCAATGGTAGACCACATCTTGAACTGGGCTTTCCACTGCTCCACTGAGACAGCAGAATTACCTAATACTAGGCACCGCTTACGGACGGTGCAAGCCGCTGTTACGCCTACAAGCGACTTGCCAGCACCTGTAGTGAACAAAACAAAAAATTATCAAAACTTTGCATGGAATGTATTATTATCCAGATAATAAATACTATAATATTGAGCAGGATATGTCCTGCTCAAGAGCTTTGAAAACTCTAACCCAGTCCCTATAAAAATAAAGAAAAAGAAACAAAAGACACCAACATGGTCTGAAAGCAACTCATGCCACTCTGTTGATGAAACTATTCACAAATTACGTATAAGCTGTACAAAAATCAGATTAAGATTTCTATATGAGATCCTCAGAGATATTGAAATGAGTAGTGTGCAGAGGAAGAAATAAATATGTACATCCCATGAAATAAATTCTATTTTTAACAATATTCTCTCAGAATCTAATCTCAATCAGATAATTTTAAAGAACATTCAATTTCAGCAGAGCCCACTCACCACAAGGCAAGACGATAACCCCAGATCTAGCACGACCATTCCCAAACATTTTCCTCAAACTCTTCTCTTGGTATGGTCGGAGAACAGCTGTGGGTTTCAAGTCTATGTTAATATCTGGATTCACAGAATCATTTCTGAAATCATATTCAGCAAGTAGAGGATACTCCAGATGAATGCAACGCTTCTGAAGCTCTTCAATCATTTCCTAGAATAGGAAACAGAAAGGTAGAAGGATCTTTTACAGTTCTTCTATTCTGTTAATCATTTAAGGTTATAGGAAAATCCTGAATTTTTTCTATAAAGTTTGATGTGTCAAGTTGCATGTATACTCTCTTCTAAAACATACACACATTAGAACAATGCATCATCAGTCGCAAATCCTGAAACATTTCCCATACACTGAAAAGGTTTCATGAGTCACAAAAGCAATGCTTTACAAAATATTTAAGCAAATATATTTATGTTTTGTATTCTAGCAAGATTGATACAAAAAATTGTATATCCTCTTATTTTGAAATTGTTAATTTGGTTGAATTGCCATACTGGTGTTTATTATTTTTAGTACTTACAGTGTATGTATAACAGATGTTCCTAGAGTGGCTATGTGGGAAGAAACCCTTTATTATGATTTCACATCTTAAGGATATAGGAGTGGCTTGATGCAATGTAAGGTGATATCTGTTGAAGTTCTATAGGAATACTGAATATCTAGAACTCTTGGTAGAGTAGAATGCATGAATTTTCTGTGATGTTTTGATCAAAGCACATGGAAGCAATCAAGAAGGAGACTAGTATCAAAGAAAAAGCGAAGGATTTCTTCCTTTAATTTCCTATTAAAGTTACCTACAAAGTACAGCCACACTGTATTTTAGGGGTGTGTATATTTTATTGACAATGTTAAATGTAAGGATAAGACTAATACAAACTAAAAATGCAACAAAAAAGAAAAAACTAAATGCAAAAATAGTAGAAAAATAAGAAAGAAAAAAGATATAAAGCAGTTTCCAATCTTTATATCAATTTTAAGCACATTTATAAATTGAGTTGATATACTGCTTTATAGGGCTTTCAGCCCTCTTTAAGCAGTTTACAGTATCAGCATATTGCCCCCAACAATCTGGGTCTTAATTTTACCCACCTCGGAAGGATGGAAGGCTGAATCAACCTTGAGCCTGGTGGGATTTGAACCCAGCAGACAGTAGAAGTACTGCAATACTGCAATACTGCACTCTAACCACTGCGCCACTGAGGCTGTTTTCCTTCTATTTACATTGTGATTCTCTTCTTTCTCTATTCCATCCTACCTAATCATCAAAACCATAAATCATAATTTCCAAATAAGTCAATTTGATCATTCTATTATCTTCACCAATTGTCATAGATATTGCCAAATCTGTTCATCTTTGTACACAGAATAATCTTGCTGCAGTTATCATATTTAAAAACAATATTCCTTGACTTTTTTCCAACTCTTTATTCATCAGTCCCAAGAAGAAAAATTCTCATTTTACCGGTAGCTGTATATTAATCTTTAAAATTCTCTTAATCAATGTATGCATCTGAAACCAAATTTTTTGAGCTATTTGCACATCCATCGTATAAAAAAATTACGTTTCTTGTTCATATTACCAACATAAATTTAAAGTACTTTTATGCATTCTAATTTTTCTGATGTTATGTATTAATAGAATATCATTTTATAAAAAAAAATACCTTTAAGATTATAACTCAGTATAACAGTATAAATTTCAATTCTTTCAACCACATATTTCTCATTGTTCCATCTGCGTATTATAACCAAAAATTGTAACCCACTTTATCATACATTCCTTGTTTTTGTTTTCCAAATCTTGGGTCATCTTCTTCTAACTCTAAAAGTATTCTATCTCTAAGCAGCACTTACTCTTTCATCCAAACTAAACAATAAACTGGGAAGTACAATTTCAAATCGGGTAAATCTGGACTTTTAGCAGAAATTGGCAGAGCTTAGATATACCCTTTTGTCACTGTTTAAATGGCATATCAATTGCCAGAACAGGTGCCAACTGAAACACAACAGGTGTCCCCAACCCCCAGGCCATGACCCACTACCAGTCTGTGGCCTCTTTGGAACCAGGCTATGTGAGAGGTGAGTCAATGGGACCTGTGTGCATGCATCGGCGGCGCTCTGCTACTTTGTGTGGCCCAGTTCTCCTCTCCAAGCCAGGCTGCCAAACCACAAATGTTGGGGACCGCTGAAACATAAGCATCATTCCAGGAAAAATATTCACCTTTATTACAGAAATTCTCACCAACAGTGACAAAGACAGTAGTCATAAAGCAAATGCTATGCTCATTAAGCAAACTCACTGTTTGCTATGGGGCATTTGTTGCTGGAAACTAAGTGAACACCAGTTTCTGGTAAAAATTTGTAAATCACAGTCACATGTCTGTGGGGCGCTACAAACAGTTGTAAATCCAGGCTGGTTGTCGAGTCCCCCAAATGTGATCATGTGACTTTAGGAGGTATGGGGATGGAAATTAGAATTTTGAAACTGGGTCAGCAGTCATATTTTTAGAGTCATAACTTTGAATGGTTACTATGCAAGTGGTCATAAGTCGAGGGCTACCAGTATTATTATTTTTTTGTAAAATCCACCAACTATCTACATTCTTTAATATTAAACGAAATTCGCACAAAAGCCCAATCCATTTGTCTTGAGTTCCAATATTTGAAAACCACTTTTGCCAAAAATCTTTCAACATTTACTGCCCCCTTTATCGATTTAAACCTGTTTTGCCTTCAATCATTTTTAAGCTTTTTGCTAGATTTAATTCCTTTAAAAGTTTTTTCCTCCTTATTTAATCCAGAAAGAATGTTGTCTTCACCAAGTGGTTTTGTCCTATCCTGCCAATCAGAAGATCTAACTATAAATCGACTACATCCAATAGTGTTTAACAAAATGAGGCTTTTGTGGACTTTATATCCTTTACAGACTGAAATGCAGTTGTGAGCTTAACTGAAATCCCTCACTTCCAGCTGCTCAACTCACAAGTCGACCACAAAAACCTCAGTTCCTGCTGTCTACTGACAAAGAGCAGTTGGAGGAGTACAGATAGGGTTCTCATGGTCTGTCCTTGTCTGGAGGACTCTGCCAATTTCTGCCACAATGCTATCCACACTCCTTCAGGGATAACTAGTTTGCCATGGAACCTCGCCTAGCCATACTGTCTTTTCTCAGCTTAGAGTCAGCATACAAAAAAGCACAGGAATAAATATACTGTATTTTGTTAAACAGAAGTAAACTATGTAAACATGCTTTCACTCCATTCCATAGATCAGCCTTCAATTTTTACACTGAAGGTGTAAACATTACATTACATTGACAGAAACTAGAGTGAATGGACATACGTTGCAGTTAAGAATGGACATATGTTGCAGTTATACATCACTATTAAGACTGGTTTTAGTTGTAGCCTGAAGTGCTACAAATTTAAAGGAAGACTAAGTACAGAGACACAAAAGTACTTGAATTTTTTTTTTAAACTGACATCTCATCACATCAAAAATAAAATGTTATTATTTTATAAGTGGTTCATATCCCATATGCTTTTATTAAGGTAGTAAGGGATAAGTAAATGCATGCATTTACCTGCTTCACTTCAAAAGACACAGTTTGAGTTTCTTCTTCCTCTTCTTCATCTTTATCCATTTGTTCATAAAATTCAAATAAATCAGCAGGAACATCTGGTTTATTCTGACCATCTGCCCCCTGAGAAGTTGATGGCCCGCTATTTTCACCAGACTTTAAAATCTAAAATAGATAGATTTCTCAATGGAGCGGAGAAAAATGAGGCCAGACAGAGGCTCATTTTATCCCTGGGATAGGCAAAGAACTCTTAAAGAATGCATGAAAGCAGACTGCACAGATATAACAAACTATAAATAAAGCAAGCTTTCAATAAGAATTAATGGTGGTGACAACAGACACAAAAATACGTGGCATATTCACTCTACTGAATTATAAAGATTTGACAGAATTGTTCAGTTATCGTTACAGAATAAAGCAAATAGCTCCAACACTACATAAAGGCATAGACCATAATCTCAACATACTGCAGATTTGCTCTTGAATGTTTCTGTTATAAGTTCAGTTTCTTCCCCCTCTGCATTTCTCAGGCGACACTCCCTAATAACTTGGTCCTGAAGAAGTTGCTGAATGACTTCAGGGTGGGTGCTTTCTACAAAATACCTAGCAAGTATTAAAAAAAAAAAAAGGGTGGGGGGAGAGGAAATTATACAAATAATTAATTCCACAAATGTTATAACTTGTTACCATTTTAACATCTTCCTCTATAGAAACATGTGTTACTGTAGGTTTTTCTTCAGGTAATGTGCTATTCAGCTGGAGAAACATAAAGAATTTATATCTGACTATAATCCTTAAAGAGGCAATGGCCACATTCATACATAAGAAACCACAAATCTTGGGTTAATATGTCACAATTTGAATAAACATACACTGGTTAGCTCTGGTTATTCTGTTATTTGAATTTGGGTGGCATTTTGGTTTTAGTTCGTTTTTTCTGCAGCCACATCACATATTTATTTGTTGGTATATTTGTATACAGTATATTTGATTCTATATTACTCCTATTTGTGTAGACCTCAAAAAGTTGCTCTTACTTTAACAAGTTATATTTGCATATATTTCTGATCCAATCATACTTTATTCAGTAAACACCTTATGAAAAACCAATAGTGTTAACTGAGATAGTATCAAAGCCAAAACTAATATCAGGACACACGTTTGAAAATGCCATACTCCATAACTCAGAAAAAAAAATCATGCAAGTAACTCTTTACCTGTTATGCTTCAGGACCAGCTTCACTTTTCCATAACTAACAGTACATAGCTACAAAATAATAATATTAATTAGAAATAGATGCATAAAATCTATTTGTATTACATACAGAATTAGGTGATAACAGAAAACTTTCAGCAAGCTGTTCCACGAGAAAGGGAAATCAAAACTAAAGGTTTGGCTGCAATTCATTACAAAAATGCCCTGAATATTGATTTAGATCATATTATTTCATATACTTTGTCTCAACTTAGCACTCTTCAAATGCAGAATGCCTACAACCCAGGAGACAACTGATGCTTTAATACTTCTAGAGACACAGAGGTTGAGAAAGGCCGATTTTACAAAACTCTCTAAAGCAGGCTTTGCTACCTGTGCCCATATTTTAGTGTCTACTGGCAAAGTAAAAGAATATTTACTATGCAGTGGACAAGATTCCCACTGTGTTCTTCTAGAGCACGGGTGTCAAATTCGATCACTTCATGTGACATATCACAATGTTTTTTGCCTTTGTGGCGCCATGGTGGGCGTGGCCTGAGTGTGATGCTTCCGGTCCACGGACCGCCTGTTTGACACCCCTGTTCTAGAAGGTATTATGACAGACGAAGAAAATATTAAGGCAGTCATAAACAGTCAAAAGTTTTCTTTCATATGATCACTGTATCCTTGTAAAATCCTGGCCGTGTTCCATAACAGCAAGATTGGTTTAATACCATGAAAAAAACAAGCCATTTCTGTTATTTGTATGTATCTTGAATCAACCTTTCTCTAATTGCATCCCAGTTTTGTCTCCCTTAAATATGCTGAAGTAAATGATCAAATGTAAATACTAAAGTATATGGCATATTTCTCTTTTGATTTCCAAAATAATTCTTGCCATGAAGCTCTGCATCAAAGCAATCACAAAAGAAGATAAAGTATCTCTTGTGATGTTTTAATTTTTCCCTCAGCATCCAGCCCTTCATATTCTGAACATGCCGTTAGATAATGAATGGCAGTGTACCTTAATAAACTGAATGATCCCATCAGGCACACCAGTCTTACTCAGCTTTTGCAGATATTCGGTGATATCGCTGGTTTGCAAACCCACACTGACAGCAGCATAGAGGGAATAAGCAGTCAGTTTATATTCATGGACGTGAGTAGGTCGGCAAACTGGCTCAGCAATAGCCACAAGAAAATCCTGAGCATACTTGTACACAGGTGAAAAGGCTTCTAAGAAAACATGGCCATCAGGAGCCTAAAGAAGAGACAAAAACTGTGAAGATGACTAAAATAACTACAGTACATGTACCAAAGCTGTTAAGTATGAGCCAAGGAAAAGAATTTAACCCCAATCAATTCAACTTTGTGAATGTATTTGTATTTCTGTTTTAGTGGAGAGGTGAGGGGACATGTGGCCTTTTAGATATTATCGAGCTACAGCTCTGGCATCTTTCATTATTAATTATGCTGGCTCAAGTGGCAAGGACTGCAGGTTGTTGAACTGAGTCATTCAAAAGATGCATCTCCAAACCATCTGGAGAAGAGTGATATTTTTCACAAAATTACCCCAAGAATGAATAAAAAGTTTGATATAACATCATAGAAAATTCATCCAT
>JAEANM010002131.1:0-25382 GCA_017656035.1 Myanophis thanlyinensis
TCTGGCCCGGCCCCTCTGTCAAATTTTAGAAACCATTGTGGCCCGCGAGTCAAAAAGTTTGCCCACCCCTGATCTAACCATTGCAATGGGTAGGTCATGGTTGATTGCTCAACATGTAAAATCAACTAATTGTGGTTTATTCAGTACATCAAGGTAAAACAAAACATGGTTTAGCATATTTTGTGAACAGAACCATTGTGTAGGGCTTGCTTTTGTGTGCAAAATTTCAAAATGCATTCATTGTGCCGTACGATTATATTGCAAAGTGCTGGGTAGATTCACAAAAGTACTTCAAGTTAACCTTTCCAAATATCAAGTTCAATTTTCCAGCACTGACAAATGTTGCATTCCCATAGTAAGGGGGTCTTGACAAATAATCTCCAAGAATTTGAACAATCAAGTGATGTTGTGCTGACCATGGCCATATAATCTGGGCTTAAAGCTTTCTCTCTAAAAATAAAGGAACCACAAAAGTGATACCAACAGCTGCATTTGGGAAGAGGCCACTGGACAGCACTGAAAGGTTTAGAGGCAGGCTACAGACAGGAGCCAGATGGAGTTGTGAGCTGGAACAATTCAGCAAAATGATATCTACCAAAACCTAGTTAAATAAAGTGATGATTTTTCAGTCCATGTAACCCTGTCAACAGTCACTCAATTGCAATAATAATAGCAATTATGGGCTGCAATCCACTGGCTCCAGATCTAAGAGTATTCCATCTACCCAGAACTATTCAGTAACACGAAAGGTTAGATTTTTTTTCCCTAACATGTCCAAAGACACTGATGCAATCAGATGGGAATCTTATGTACGTGATGAAATTTTAAGTCCTTAATTCTGTTTTCTATAATTCTTCTGAATTACACGCTTGCACCTTCACATTAATGCTTATCTTTGATTGTTTATTACAATCTTACATATTGCAAATCAGGAAATAAAGTGTGATAAAGACATTGCTTTAAGAGCTGTTCTACACACTCTAAAGTCTTTTAATTGTAGCACTGCAGGTTACATGTTACGGTCATTAGACCAGAGAGGATTCCATACAGTATCCCTGATTTGATAATTTATAACATGCAAGAGAGCTTTTAAAAGTGGAAGAGTACATTGAAACTATACTCTTATCCCTGTTGTTGTGCAATCTAGAATTCTACATTTCTTCTGTGAAATTCTTAGATTGTTAAAATGAAAAGCAATGTATGAATGAATGAGTTAAAATGCATTTGAAGCCAGGCTGAAGAGGAAGCAGCGGTTGAACATAGTTCCATGTCAAGGGACCATATAGGGACCAACACCAAAGGGAATGAAAATGTCCAAAAACTATCCACACCTGGGAGTCAATCATCTAAATTGGTAGCACTATTAGCTATGAAAGGAGCAATCCTTTTTCAGAAAAGCTGCTTTGTGCTGAAAAATCAGCTTTCATTGTGTTGAACTAGCTTGGTCCATGGCTGCTGATTTGTAAAAAGCATTTACTTCATGGCATCAAATTTTTAGCAACCAGCCAAAGCACTGGAAAAATTAGTTGAGAACTGGAAAATGTGCTACTCTTAGTTTTCCCATTTAAAATTTCCAGACATGGGCCTCTGGATGACAAGAACAACCCAGCATTTTACTGAAGCACTGTAGGCTACAATAATTGCATCAAAGCTCTGCCATGCTTCGCAAGTGGAGTGTGTGCCATTCGTAACCATAATTAGAAGGAATCTATTTAATACTGTTCAGCCACACTACTTACAATGCAGTTCCTGCCTTTGAAAAAAATAGTCGTCTCAACAAAACAACTGGAACATTCTTAAAAATCAAAATGATTATGAAACACTGCACATGGCAGACACGCTTTCTTCACACACCCCTACCCCACCATTACACGAACCATCACCTTCCTAATAATTGTGGCATTTAATAAGGCTTCACACTTTTTTGCAGCTGCCGGGACACATCGCCCACAGCAGTAGGCTGCTTCCCAAGACCTCTTACTTTCAGTTATAATTGCTTAATGCATTTTTCATGAAGAGCACAGGGTAATAGTTATGTTAAATTGCCTTCTTTTTCATGATAAAATGACTTTATAACACTCACACGTAACATTTATGCAATTGGAGAGAGAGCATGGGCTCAATGATTATGACTCTATTACTTGGAATCCCTTGTATTGTCAGGCTTATTTCATCTCAAAAGGAAAAAAAGAGAATTTTCATTCTCAATCACAACCACACTGGCTGTATAATAAGCCATAATTATAGAGTGGCCACTGCTTAGCTCTATCACATAGACATCTGCACACTTCTGAGATTACAGAAGCTTAGTGAGTGCCTGTAGCAAGGTACCGTGGTCCTTAGGACTGAGCATCAAGGCAGCTCATAGTACATTCATGGAGAATCCAAATAATGTCATCAAATTTTGGTCTGTGATATATGTTTTTAATTTTTTTACTTATGGTATTCCGATCTCCCTCAATGGAACAAAGCCCCTGAGGTGTAAAAAACAGAAAACATAAGTATATTTCTCAGGATGCGGAATATTTTAGAGAATTCTGGTTCCTTTTGGTGTTGGTTGTGGTAGGTGGCAGCTTAAGTTTCCACAGAGACACGAATCACTTCTGATCGCTTTCTTTCCCTGAATTCTCAAGTTGTTTTGAGTGAATGCACAGGTGTGTTTCACACAAGTGAATGCAAACTTTAAAAAAAAAAGCTTTTATAGTACAACAGCAAAAATAGTTTCAAACCAAGAATACAATTTCCCCTCAGATTAACAGGAATGTATGATTTATGTGCAAGTAAGGATTCTTAAAATAAAAATAAAAATCAGAACAACAATATTTCTGAGGAAGCTAAAAAAAATAACCCAAGGCAAAGCAATTGCTACATTTTCTAACAGGCAATGCTCCAAAAATGGATCTTTAGGAAGATTTACCAGATGTCGTTAGTTCTATAGTTCTGCATTTAAAAAAAATCATTGTACATTATTGCTTCTTTACTACAAAACACAGGGATGTGTTTTGATATAATCAAAGGAGTTTTCCCTGATTAGAAAATACAGCGTTATTAATATAGAAGGAAGACTTGGAAAAAGGTACCAATGAGCATTTTGCACTTCTGGAAATTCAGAATTTTTATGTAGAAGAAGGTTATTCAAATGGAGAAATACTTGCTCACAAGCTCTGTGATGTTTGCTACTAGTGAAAATGGAAAAGGACAGGGTGGGAAAAAGAGGCTGTCAGGCACAAGCAACCAGACCTACACGTGTAAAGTTCAAACTTACAACTTTTTAATATTCTGCCTATTATACAGGAAAATCCCCAGACTGACAGCCTTAGCCTGGGAACAAACAGATAAGATTCTATGGAGCTTAAGGGAAGTCAGTTCTGAATCTCTTGTGGCTGTGAAAAACTTGAGCCTAATTCTGTACTTGATGCCTGCCCCTGGCCTGGTTGGGTACTTCTCAAACAGACTTGAGTAGATAGATTTAAAAAAAAATTAAGATGCCTAAGGATTTTCTATCCTAATGTTAGCCTTCCCAGGTAAACCAGAAAGGAAACATGACCAGATGAACTAATTCTGCCTTACTGTAAGGTTACATTAACAGAAGCAAGACTGAAAGTACAAATCTTCCACTGTCTCTTTTGCAGCTTAAGAAGTTAGGGAGTCTTTCCCATCCCATTATAGAGCTATGAGATAAACTAAATAGTATCTCTATTTAGTTACTAATCTAGATACTAAACAGAATCTCTGGCTTATTCCTCAAGGTCTTTATTACATACCATCCACTTAATTTGTCAGCTGGAATCTCTATAGCAAGGGTCTCCAACCGTGGCAACTTTAAGACTTGTGGACTTTAACTCTTTGCTGGTTGAGGAATTCCAGGAGTTGAAATCCACAAGTGTTAAAGTTGCCAAGGTTGGAGACCCCTGCTCTATAGGCTATGGTAGATTTTTTTTGCACTAAAACACTTAAATGGAAAGTATCTTTGTGGGTGCTGCACTTCAAAAACTACAGAAAACAAGAAAAGCTATGATACGATCTGAAAAGAAGGCACCTGTCTAGACACAGTTCACAATCACAGCCAACTCTACTAGTTTCAGCATGGAAGAAAGAGCAAATGTAAGCTTCTACAGAGTGGAGCTCCTGCAGGATCGTGTTTATTTAAAAAGCACAAGAATGTCTAGGCAATGCCTTATATTTCTTTCATGCTGTTTTTGTGAAGTTAAAAACAAAAGTCACCAGAAATTCCTGTTTGAGAGCCTGATGCTGTGCAGGAGGGTTGGCGAAGAGGCAGAGTATGACAACTCAACCCTACTAAGAGGTCTCCTTCCCCATTATCAACCACATCTGTTATTTGCTTACTTCTTCTTCATATCACAGGACGTTGCAGGTGAGATAAAATAACAATATGGATGACCAAACACCAGAGGGAGAGGGAGATTGCTCCATCAGAGGCTATTACTGGGACCAGCTTAATAGGAGGTCCATCCTAAGGAGATGGATGGGGTTCATAATACATATTTCACTCAAGAACTCCTGAGAAGTGGCTCCTCAGCCAAGCCACCAGTCCCGTAACTTTACCTCCCCTGTTTGCAGTAGCAAGTACAATAATATGAATCTATAGCAGTACAGTAGGTGATTACCGTATTTTTGGATGTATAAAATGTACCTGACTGTAAGACACACCTAGATTTAGAAGAGGAAAACAAGGAAAAAAGAAGTTTTGGGCCTTTGTGCATCCTGTTTTCGCCCTCCTCGCCCCTCAGAGCACTCTGCAGGCCTCCAGAACCCTCCTTGCAGCCTGTTTTTGCCAAAACAGGCCACGTGGAAGGTTCTGGTAGCTTGCAAAGTGCTTCGGGGGGGGGGGGGCACAGAGGGTGAAAACAGGGAGGGGTGTTGGAAGGCCAAAGCCCAGAGTCGTATTCAGTGTATAAGATGCACAGACTTTTCCACCACTTTTTTGGTGGGGAAAAGTGCATCTTATACACCCAAAATACAGTATATTAGACTACATTACTGTACAGTATGTCATCTCCCATTAAATGTACCATGCATATGTCTGCTCTGGGAGGACCAATGTTCTTTCTCCAAAATATCAAACTTTTATTTAGGACAATAATCAGTTGAAAATAATCAGTTTTGAATCTCTTTGCTACAGAGATTCCCTACTGACAATGATCTTGAAACCCTCTCATCATCTTTCAGATGCATGACTCAAAAGCTCTTTTTGGCTATAATGATGAGTAATGTCTTTGATAACCTGTTTGATCTCAATGCAGCTATTCCCCAATAGCATCTATTGCTTTGCTATTTAGAATATTGCCAAATTATAGATTTTAATCTGGGAAAAGAATGATGGAACAGGAGACTCTCAGACTCCTACTCACATTCCCTACAACTTGCCAGTTGGTTGACACTTCTATCTCTTCACTTCATTTATTTCCTGGAATTTATAGCTCTCATCCTAATTCAGTAAAATGTTGCGTTTAGCATGAGAATGCAGCTGAATTCCCCAACAGAATAGCCTCCAATTAACTAAATGGCAATGACATCTGAAAAAAAAAACCCATTGACAAAAAGTAAATGAGAACAAATACATCTGAGCTCATCTCCCCCCCCCCCAAAAAAAAAGAGGGTGGAAGGACAAGAGGAATGCAGAAATACAACTTTGAATACATAGTTTTCACAGCAAAGTCAGAACTTCAATGTCTTTGCCAGTTTTTGTAGGTACTATTGGAAATCAAAAGAGCAAAAGCCATTACTCACACACATAGGTGTGGACACATCCTAACACCCTGCCTTCTGCTATAATTATCCTTATTATTTACTTCAAACAAGATTTTATTGGAAACTGAATCCGCATGTTTCCCTTTCACCTTATTCTTGATTACTTTAGATCTACTGCTACATTGCTCTCTTATACCCTGAGCTATGAAAGGAAACAGTAAGAAAATAAAAGGTCTGTTACAAAGCAAAAGAATTTCATATATTCAATCCATCATTTTCTGGAAAAGCATACAGTAAGGAAGCAAACATAAATGCCATCACAGTCTGTTGGGATTGGACGGAAAGGGGCTTATATTAAATATATGAATGGTGCATTGAACATGTCAATGGCAAAAACTAAACAAACCAAAAATTCTGCCAGAGGCAAGCCCAGACTTGTGTTCAATGACGCTATTTGATTGCATCATTGCCATGCTATTTTTCAGAATATAAGAAAGTAATCGGATATAAGCCTCAGTGAATGCCCTGCACCTGGAAGAACTGACTTTTTAAAAGACCGTACAAAATTTGGGCAGGGAGACCTAGGTACCCAGTACCCAAAGTTAAAAGCTTGACAGTTTACAATGGAGTTTGTTGTAGTTTGTTTTCATCAGGGTGGGAACTGAGTTTTAGTCCCATTTTAGGTGTGAAGCCAGCTGGTTGGCCTTGGACCAGCTACTCTATCAGCCTTAGGAAGGAGGTAATGGCAAATTAGTACTTCTCAAATCTTGCCAAGAAAACACCAAGAACTTATCTCAACAGGGTCACCAGGAGTCAATTCAATTCAACCATTTATTGTCAATGCACAACATGTGTGCAGAGAAATTGAATGACTGACAACACTGACTCAAAGATACCGATGGAAGAGAATATTTGCAGCTCAGGTCAATGGGGTCCTTTGGTGGTCTTGGAGCTTACGGGTTTTTTGCAGGCATTTCATTACCAAACTAGGTAACATCATTAGCACTGATGATGTTACCTAGTTTGGTAATGAAATGTCTGCAAGAAAACCACCAAGCTCAGAGAGCACCAAGGACCCCATTGACTCAAAGGAAAAAAAAAAATACAACGACCCACCTAAAGTGTCCAGCAAATTCATGAGGCTATTTCTCTTGCTCTCCTGCTACAAGACAAACATGGAGAAACATCTGATTATATATTACATTGCTATTCCCTTCACATAATAGACATCTGACCCTCCCTCCTAGCTATGCTTCTTTGTAGGTCCAACCGAAAAAGAAGAGGACAAAAAGAATCATTTATTTTTCAAAAAAAGAGCTTTTATTTTGAAAAAGAGGGAGAAATCTAGGGGGATCCCTTCCAACAACAGACACTTGGTTAAAAAAAACAACTTGCTAACAGCAGGATCCTCTGCCACTTCCTTGTAAATGCAAAAAGGATTTGAGGTATGATTTAAACCAGGGCTCCCCAACCTTTCGGACCTTGGGGATCACTAAATTCGTAATTTTAAATCCCATGGACCACTAATGTGATCTGCCTAATGACCGGCTGGCTGGGCGTGGCTAGGTCATGTGACCGGGTGGGTGTGGCCAACTCGATGTCACATCGAGGGGTGCCTTGCCAGCCCCTACTCCCTCCCCAGCCACTCTCTGCCTCCCTGTCTGGGCTCCTTAGGTCCCCAACAGGAAGTAGTTATTGGAGCTAAGCAGCCACCATGAGAAAGAGTTGGCAAAACAGCTGGCTCAGTTCAAATTGGATCTGACCGAGAAGGAGGCTCCGCAGAAGTACCTCACTGAGGACTATGGGCATAGGCTTTCTAAGCAGGGGGAAGATCTGCATGAATGCAAGGCCGTTTGGGCTCCAGCACACTCTTCTTCTCCTAGGTGGCGGGAGTTTCGCACACTGCTCGCTGGACTCCTGTGACAGAGGGAGGGATTGGAGCTACTAAACAGGCAGCCAAGCTAAGTGCCTGAGGACCCCTGATTTAGTACAATATAAAAATGCAAGTAATTTTTCTGTGGACCACCAAAATTTTCTCACAGACCACCAGTGGTCCACGGACCACTGGTTGGTGACCAGTGATTTAAACAACAGCCCTTCAGCTGAAATGTTTGTAGCGGTGGTAAGTCCTTATGGCCTCCCCTGAATCCGACCTCCAATGATTACATTTCAAGCATTTGGAGTTCAAACAGTGGCATTGCTTCTGGATCCAAGCTTATGCTGGCTGTGAAGATCTCCCCAAAGTTTCTTGGTGCTTAAAACCTGCAGCCAATAGAGTTCTGGATTCTAGTTGGCTGATGGGGGTGCCACTGAGCACAATTCCGCTGGTTAGCACTGTGTCCTACTCCCACATTCCAGCTATTTTATTCTGCCCTCAAATGTTTGCCTGAGAACACAGAGGGACCATCTAGAATGGAAGCAATAGCAATAGGGAAAGAGAGAGCTGGCTAAAAGAATCTCCTTCACCCAGCAGGACTTGCTTAAAAAAATCTAAGAACAAAGGGACTTCTTTCATTCAGAGGTGTTCAGTTAGGCCTTAAGCTATAAAGCTCCTCTCTTATCCCATGGATGGGAACTTTCATGCAAAATACTGTGTTGAAAGGGAAAAATCAATAGGTCTTTGCAAATAAATAAATGGAGATGAGAGCCAACAAGGGCTTAAGTTCATCCATAGATACTCACTGTAAGATGTATCAATTTTATGTTAAGACACAAGGATTTTTAAACAGGTTTCTCCCATTTAAAGAGAGATGAAAAAATATTGAACCAAACCTCAGCCACTGCAATGTTAGTCCCCGATTGGCAGAGTTTTACAAAATAGCAATCCACGAATTTGTTTTGAGAAATCAGATCAACATTTTTGCTTGATGGCCACATCAATAAATGGCCGACAAAGTGACAACTCTTGAACCTGGGTTGTTGTTTCCAGACACATCAGAGGATCCGAGGCAAATATGGACTTGATTAGGAATTAAATTTCTCCCTATGCATAAAAAATTGAATTATTTCTAAGTTTTTCATCCATCTCTCTCACTCTCACTCTCTCTCACACACACACACGAATTGTTTTTCATAAGAGGAAGATGTTTATCTTTTTAGTAACCCAGACATTAACAGCCAAATATGTGCTGGGAATTATAAGAGCTATGATTTAATATAGCTTGAGAAGCCCAGTTTAAGACGTGTTCTTTGCATCTACCCCAAAGTTAAAGATAGAACTGAAGGCAGTTAAAATAATCACAACAACTGTTTCTGGCAATTTTGGAGGAAATCCAAGGGATTCTTTTTAAGGCAAGGTGGATGACAGACTCTGAGGCTGCTGGGAAGAGGGCAGAGGACAATGGAAAGCAATCTATTTATCTTAATAGCTGAAACATAAGAACAACACTGTCTAATGGGGAAATCTGGAATTGATAGCTTATTAGAAAAAGCCATTGCTCCTTTTCAGGTACTTTGTCAATTAATTATAAATTGTGACCGGGCTATGATCATTTATTGAGATTTAATCTTCTGAAATAATGGGGTACACCTAATTATTTCTTACACAGATTGCCTTGCTTTGTAAGCAGCAACTTTATTCTTCACCTTTAACAATTCTGTCATGAGAGTTATAATAAAGAAAATGTGTGTTTGATTTTACATGTACTAACAGCAGCTAGAATAGTGTTTGCACAGAATTGGAAACTTGAGGTAATCCCAACAGAAGGGAAAATGATTAAAAAATATTAGAATGTGCAGAAATGGATAGATTGACAATGGAAATTAAAGAAAAAGGATTAAGTAAATTCTATAAGATATGGGAACTTTTTTACCAATGGTTAGATAATAGAAACAAGAAATATAAATAAATTAAAAGTATGATATGATTGAAAAATAAATTGTTATTGCATTGTGAAGAATATGAATGAATACAAATTTTTGAAAAAGGTAATGTATTGTAGAATATGATATGATTTTATACTATATTATGTTTTAAATAGAGGGTAAATATTATAGACTATAATGGAAAATATTCACCCAAGCGGCTCGGGAATTGAAAGATGATGTAATTGATTTATATAATTTTTTTTTTTTAATAAAAAAAACATTTCTCTGTCATGATGGAACACAGAATTCTCTACCACACAACCATGTTGCACTGACAAATGGGATATGGACTGAGAGGTAATCCTCAACTTATGACCACAATTATGATCGCAATGTGTGTCATCACTAAGTGAGACACACCAGATTTTATGACCTTTTTTGCTGTGGTCATTAAATCACCATCGTCATTAAGTGAATCACATAGCATCCCTGAATGACTTTGCTTTTTGGAAGCCAGCTGGGAAAGTTGCAAATGGTGATCACATGACCCAGGGACAAATGCAACCATCATAAACACACGTCAATTGCCAAATGATCCGAATTTTGATCTTGTGACTCTGGGGAGGGTGTAACAGTCATAAATGTGACCACTTGTAAATCACTTTTTTTAGTACTGTTGTAACCTTTGAACGAATGGCTAGAAGTTGAGAACTTGCTATATATCATATTCTTAGTTATTCCTCTTTTTGGTGCCAGAAGCTTCCTAATTTTCATTAAAAAAATAGTAAGTGCACTTCGAACGAAGGGATGGAGCAGCAAAGAACATTGTTTTTTGCTTCTCTGACAAGTGTTAAAAACCACAGGCAGAATATTTATTTCTGGGCAACATCTAATGTTTGTAAAATTAATCAACTCCAGTGATATGTAGACTGAAAGATTCCATGCGTTTCAGTTCTACTGTTTGTGACTGAAGTTAAGCTTTATTTTCAGGTGTTGTAAAATGTTTCAGAAAGCACTGAAAAAAGGCCAGCGTCAGCCAGCAGAACAAGTAGTGTCTTGTAGACACTACTCTATGGAGATTTTTGAAAGCTCTGGAAAGCCTTTTAACCAGTGAACTGAAGGCACATGAGTTTGCAGAGTGGCCCTGGACGTAAGAGGCTGAAGAGCAATGACATTTTTCAGCAAGAAGGACAACATCCCTATTTTGAATTTTTTACAAAGGGCAGTGATTGGTTGAAATTTTACATTATAGTATCCGAATTGGTAAATGCTTAGGGTCTAAAAGGAGTATGACTTACTCTGAACAACATTGAAACAAGTTAAAGTAATGAATTACTATCTACCATTATATTTCAATAGCTCATTTAGCTTCAAAGGACAGGGATATATACATTTTGAGGGTTCCAAGAAACAAATCATTTGGTATTTAATTAAAATTAAATCAAATTCTCCAGGCATTCATTGTATACATATCTCCACTGTATTCACAATTATAATTTCAATTCAGGAGATCTCCTTAGTAATTATCGGAGGGTGTCACATGTGGTCCTGGGAGCGCAGATTATGTACTACTGTCCTAAGACTTCTAGTGTTGCAGATTTAATGCCTTGCTTCTGCTCTTTGGCTTTTGTTAAGTCTTTTCCTTTTGCAAACTTAGGCTTATTTTGTTATTTTTTACACCCTTCTCTATTTTTCTCCAGGATGATCTAACACCTGCATTCATTATCCGAATCTCTCCATAGTTTAATGAACTAAAATCAGAAAATGGTAGATCACACTTCCAGGAATTTGTATGCAAACACTTCAGCTGACTTTAGGCGGCTTGGAAAATGCAATTTGCAAAGGTCAGTTTTCATCTTTTTGTAATTTGGGCTTTGGATAACAAAACCTCTCAGGGCTTGGTATTCTATCAATTTCCTGACAATTGATTTCCATAGGGTAGTTTCTTTCTCTCCCTAAATTAAATTTACATCTTTCTGCTTTCCAAATATAATTGATTTATGTACCAACAGACAACAAAACACTCTTGTTTTATCATTTGCACCACAATAATATGCCTATTTAATTATACGTATCTCTAGCCTGCCTGCTGGAAAAAAATCTAAAATTTGTATTGATTTTTTTTGTATAAAACTAAAATGGCCACCTATCTTAGATCCTGGGTGGTTCACAACAGGCAATAACAACAAAACATAAACATTTCTCACAAAACTCTAACAAGAAACACATCAGGTTTCTTCTCATGGTGCCACAATATCCTATTAACTCCACACTTGCTGGGCTCACTTTCTTCTTAGCCTGGTGGGTGGGAGAAGAGTCTTGATTGCCTCCTAGGTCCGTGATGGCGAACCTATGGCACGGGTGCCACCTGTGGCACGCAGAGCAATCTTGCTGGCCAAGCAAGCTGTCAGCCAACTTACCCCCAGCTGCGCATGCATTCACAATTGCAGAGACCCAGCTGGTCTTTGGGCCTCCGTTGTGCATGCACGTGATTGCAGCAGGAGATCCAGCTTGTCTTCGGAGCTCTCCTGGGCATGCACACATGTGCTAATGTGTACGAGAGTGCCTGTGCACAGTACATGTGCATTGCATGTGCAAAAGCACATGCAGCACACATGGAAGAGCTGCACACACGTGCGGATGGCATGCGCAAAGCACGTACTTTTCGGCACTCGGTAAGTAAAAGGTTTGCCACCACTGTCCTAGGTGGTTGTTACAAAAGGGTGGGGCAGCTATGGAAAAGGTACATAGTCAAGATCACACCAGATGTTACCATTTAGAAGAAGGACCTGGCGGAATGGGCAGATGCTCTCAGGGAGAAGTGGTCTTGCAGATTACCTGGCCCCTGTGGTACACAAGGCTTTAAAGGTGATAATCAGCACCTTGAATTTTAAAAGTCTTCATAATAAGATTTCTTTTAATTTTTCCTTAAAAAGATAATATTTGTTACTCAGGGGTTTGAAAGGAATGGGTCCTTAGTGCTCTCTGAACATGGTTGTTTTCTTGCAGATTTTTTCATTACCCAAACTAGGTAACACCATAAATGCTACCGGTAGCTTCATTATCTAGTTTGGATAATGAAATGCCTGCAATAAAACAACTAAGCTGAAAAAACACCAAAGACCCCTCTTCCTTGAACACAAACCATCAGCAATCTATGAACAGGACTTATTCTTTCTGTGCTTAATAACGTGATAGGTATATGCATTTTAACAATGAACTGGCTTTTTTCAGTGGTTTCCATGCAGGCTACCATATCCTCCCCTTTTAATTGAGAAATTTTAAATCCTGGTTGGTGAGAAAAGGTTTTAAGTTTAAGAAGAATTTCTTGAGACAATGCAGAAATGAGTCATGAACATAGACAACTGCTTTACCAAGTGAAAATTTGCTAAATTACATACCGAATTTTGAACACTTGTGTATCAAAACACCGAAAAGGAGAACATAGATGAACAATCCATTATTCCACCCATTTCTGCCAAGTCCAGAAGAAATTCCTGACTGAGATCTGAATCCAGGTCTTTCTGGCTTGCAAATTTATATCTAAAACATTACATGCTGCACAGCAGATAGCAAGTTTTATATTATAACTAGTCAACCTACAATCTGTTGGGTCATTGTTTCAGAGATATTTCCTTACCTAAATAGAGAAACAGAATGACCACGGACAGGCAAAAAATCATTGACCTTGGGAAGGGCTTCCAATTTCCTTCTGGGTTTGTAGGAAGCTGGCAGGAAGCCTTAAAAATGATAATCATATGATCACTGACCATGGCAGAGCAGCAGCACTGAACTTTGCCAAAACTTTGCCAAATTGTAATTCCAAGGGAATTATGGTTCCCAGATTTTGGATGCATTCTGTAAGGTAAATCTGAGGTATGCCGATTCAAAATTTTTTGCCCTGTGGTGCACCATTTCATTCAACTGAAAGTTACATATAATCAGACAAGACAGATTCAGTAGATTATTATATTGTTATAATCTTGTTATACGAGCCTCAGTGGTGCAGTGGTTAGAGTGCAGTATTCCAGGCTACTTCTGCTGACCCTTGGCTGCCAGCAGTTTGGCAGTTCAAATCCCACCAGGCTCAAGGTTGACTCAGTCTTCCATCCTTCCGAAGTGGGTAAAATGAGGACCCAGATTGCTGCAATATGCTGACTATGTAAACTGCTTAGAAAGGGCTGTAAAGCACTATAAAGTGGCATATAAGTCTAAGTGCTATTGTTATTGCTATAATACTCCAGTAGAAGTGCTGACAGATAAGCTCCAAAAAATAAACTTCCTTAAATGCAAGTCCAAAATATATATCCACAGAGGAGGATCTCTGTTGGTCCTCTACTTGAAACCCTGCTTTGAGATTGCTTCCTTCCCCTCAGAAAGGCTGAGCAACTCTGGGAAAGACACAGAGAGTAGTTTCCTCTGAGAATGGGCAATTCTTTATGTGCTTGAAAAGAAAATCTGTCTTGGATGAAGTGTTCCTACAATTCTAATTCACAACTGGGATATAGTTAAAAGTAGAAGTTAAGAAACAAGCTGTACAAATGATTCTTTCAGACTGTTAAGCAAGTAAAAGGGATCTTGATGCTTTGGGTATCCTTTTTTCCTCTTTAAAATCTTTCTTTGGGAATTGTCAAATGATAGAGTGGCTTACTTAAAAAGTATTCAAATTACCTTTATGAGGATAACATTGAAATGGATATATAACAAGCTAACTTCAATTTCCTTTATTTACGGGTTGGATTATTTATGCCCACCCCATAAATAACCCTGCCATTTTCAGAGCATATTAATTAAAACACCCGAGGAGCAATTGCAGGCATTTAACATCATTTTCATTAAGCTGTTTCCATGGCGTTGCATTTATTACTCTTATTCCTAAGTGAAGTAATCTTGACGAAAAAGAAATCTATTAGCTCTGGAATGAGTAACTGCAAACTGTGACACTTGACTAGACAATGCTGAGAAGAAATTCAATAAATTGTTGCTTTGGGAATTTGTTCTAATGGACTGCAAAAGCTGGCAGACTAATGCATTAATACAGTGTGAGTGCATGTGTGTATAGATAGATAGATAGATAGATAATAAACTATAATACTGGGTTACTTTCAGAAGCTAAAGGAAGATTTGTTTTCTGACTGTAGAAGAGGTCTGTCTTATTTTTGATCTCGTTGAACTAAAATGCAAACACCAGTTATGTTGTGGTGTCCTGGTAAATGTGTGTGATAACACTCCTAATTTTGCACTTTCAGGCAACTGATCGCCTGAAAGTTGATGAGTCCTCTTGTGGTCCACTACGCAATGCTGCTGGGTCACAAATTGGTATGCCTGCTAGCCTGGTTGTACTTTAGCCGTCACTGTAATTCCCAATTCAGAGTAATAAGGTGTGCATTTTTTTTTTTTTTACAAATATCACTAACTTGTTTCCCCACAAGGAAGTGATTGAAGGTGCAATTAAAACCCTAAAATCCATCCAAACTTTTATTCTCTCCTCATGACTTTCTTCTTTTTTTGGGAAGTATACCTATTAGAGGTATGATGAATGACATTGTTTTTCAAGCTTAGCAACTTTAAGACATTGAAATCTAAACATCTTAAAATTGCCAAGTTTGCTAAACACTGGTGTATGGTATTTCCCTTGTTTTGCCAATCAATTTATATTGAAAATTTCAAAACAGATTCATTGAAATAAGCTATGGAACCCTATTCTTTAGTTCAGCAGTCACCAACCAGTGGTCCGTGGACCACTGGTGGTCCGCAAAAATTTTTGGGTGGTCCACAGAAAAATTATTTGCATTTTTATATTGCACTAAACCAGGGGTCAGTCATTAGGCAGATCATATTAGTGGCCCGTGGGATTTAAAATTATGAATGTAGTGGTCCCTGAGATCCAAAAGGTTGGGGAGCCCTGCTTTAGTTTATCTATCCTAAAAAGCATAGGATTTAGTTCTTTAAAACTGCTAGTATTTATTTAAGCAAAGGCAGTAAAATACATACATACATTATCACCCCAAGCTGCTAAAAATGCCTACGATATATATTCAGACTTATTTTTAAAAGCTAATGAAAAGAATGGAAAAAAAACAATAGAAAAGGGGAAGGGTGATTGTGGGAGATTGTAGAATGTGGCTACCATGTAAAATTAAGAAGCAGATGAGTCTGAGTAAGATAGATTACCCAACAAAATCAAGTTGCTTTTAACCTGCTCGGTGCGATAGATCAGGGGTCTCCAATCTTGGCAACTTTAAGACTTGTGGACTTCAACTCCCAGAATTCCGTAGCCAGCAAGGAATTTTGGGAGTTGAAGTCCACAAGTCTTAAAGTTGCCAAGATTGGAGACCCCTTGCGATACATCATATACAAGGATTAAAACTGCAAATTATTTCCACATTCTGGGCACACGCAGACATAATCTGGATCAAATGAGCTGCCTACTTGAATCTGAGCAAGTGTGTCTAGAGCAAGGAAATGAATTGCGAGAATTAGACCTGAATCTAAAAAAGCTTAGTGAGTATGGGTATAGTATGGGTCACCAACTTTAGAAGATCACTTCCAGCTTTCCTAATTATGACCATCGTTTCTGACATGAACCATATTTATAAGCCAGTGAGCTACTGCAACAAACTACACATAGCCTTTGATTAATTACCACAAGTGGAACCAGCAACTCAATCATTAAGTGAGATGGTTGCTAAGTGAAACAGTTTTCAGACCTATGCCTGACGTTCACAGACCATCAAAGGTTGCAAATGTGATCTTCTGATTAAATTCCAATGATGTGCAACTCAAGGGAGCATTGCAAGAAGGAGTTGCCTTGGCGAGAAGGACAACACAGAAGTTTAATAAATGAAACGAAAACCCTGAAAAGCAGAATTTTCAAGAAGAAAGTTTTCTGCATCCTCTGTTTCCATAATTAACACATTTGGTTTTCGAAGGGCTTTGAGAAAACTTTGTGCGGCAATGTACAGAACAGTATCTGCAATTAAATTTATCCAAAGACAAAGATAATGGTCTTTGCCAAAAGCCTAATTGGTCCTTTGGCGGACACAAGACAGAAGAGGTAAAATGTTTTAAGTATCTTGAAGCAATATTCCACACTTCTGGGAACATGAAAGCCAAATGGAACACGTAACGTTCGGAGCTCAGAGGCTATTCTGAAATACTTTCACACAAAAGGAGGTGCTAGAACCTGCTGTCATCAAAATACTTCTGGAAGAATCCCTGCCGCAGCTGTCTTATAGTGCACAGCATGGCTCTTATCCAATTACAGACTACTCAAACTAGTGCAAACTAACAACAATTTTCCAGTTGGATGTGTCCCAAATGCTGGCAATCCGACTTTAGGGGCAGAAACATGATTCGGGCTACTAACTGCCTACTGCTACTTGAAGCATAGTTTCTTCCCCACAGGTTTGGTCTCGCAAGTATTCTTGATAATTTTCAATCTAGATGGAAGCAAGGAGTGCCTCTAAAGTTTTGTTCCCTGGTTCTCCCTGAATTCTGAGCAAGCCAAAGTACTTGCGCACGCCTTAAGTACAAAGCACTAAGGTAGCAAATTGAGGTTACAGCTTTTCAAAAGAATTAACTTCACAAATGGAGGAAACTCAAAGAGTGGGTTACACGCCTCTGAGGACAGCTTAACAGCTATTGTTTCTTTCTTCTATTTCCCAAATGGAGAGCATTTCCAAAAATTAAATTTGATATGCTTCCATCTGCAGTCCTATAAGGCAAATTCTGAAATATCTCCCTTACGGAATACATTGACTTATCTGAATTAGGAATGATAGAAAATGGTGCTTGTGTTTTCCTCTATTGCACTAAACATTTTGCACCTTCCCTCTTGCATTTTACAAGTGGATTAGAGCAATTTTATGTTCCCCTATTGCTATCAGACAAAAAAAAAAATTGACTTCATTAAATAGAATGTGGTAAAATCCTGTATGATGGTATGCAGAGTCTGGTACATGATAATATCTAGTTCACCTTTGTGAATTGGCCTTTTGACAGCTGCTCACATTATAATTCTTACGTTTTACAGTATTTTTGAACTGTAAATGAGTATGTGTGTGTATATATACAGCTTTGATTATACTGGTTATTCTTTAGTAAGTGATTTATTGTTTTATATTACTGCTTATTATTGTTACACATTCTACCTGGCTGGCCTTTAGCTGTACTAAAGTAATAAAGTAAACCTGGAACTTGCTATTATATGCTGGGTTAATGGCAGTGAAGTCACATGGTTTATAAAGTGCAATAATTTTCTAAAGTGAAAATGTTGGTGAATTTAAAGAGCGCTTACTCTCAAAAGAATGTATGTATGTATGTATGTATGTATGTGTAGGTCTAGGTATGTTTGGGTCTTTTCCCATGTACAGTAAGATTGATAGTATCTTGGCAACATTTCGGTGAGGTCCCACTCATACATATAAAATCTGCATTTCTCTATCTCATTGATCTATGGTACTATATTCATTATACTATACTATGCTATGCTATGCTATACTATACACTATACTACACTACACTATTACTATACTGTGTGTACACAGACACACACACATACATGAGATAGACTACTATATGGTTGTGAAATCAATCAGTTGCACCACATTCCCTCAGACAGAGTGTGGGTGTGATATTGTTAGCCCCACTTGCAAGACCAGACCATGAAATCAACTTCACACAATGTAGTTCTTGGTTAACAGCCACTTGTTCATCTACTATTCAAAGCTTTGATAGCACTGAACAAGAGGACTGATAACCAGACCTCCAAGTTGCAGCCAATGCAGCTACCCTATGGTCATGGGATCTCAATCTGGCCCTTGGTGACCAGCTCACAATTACAACGGTTGCAGCAAAGGTAGTAGCGTAACACAGTCATGTGATTTACACATACAACATTCACTGCCAGCTTCCAATAAGCTAAGTCAATGGGGAACTTGGCAAGGAGTTGCAAATGGTGATCACGTGATTTCAGCCTTCCCAGGTAAGCCAGATAGGAAAGATAGTTGAACTAATTCTAATTCACTGTAAGGCTACACTAACAGAATTTTGCAAATCTGAATGTATAAACTTCCTACCACTCCTTTTAATTGTTTGACCCATTAGAGTGGATTCTTCCTAAGTTTCTCCCTCAGACTATTAAGCCACTGGGGGCTCCTGCCTCTCTTGTCTGATTGTTTCCTGGACATCATCGCTGCCCCTCGTTCCCCAAGGTCATCCACACATTGCATCACATCTGATGTTTCGTCTAGCAAGTGCGACTGAAACTGCCAAAGCTGCCATTGTAAATTGGCATGGTCACGTGATGTCACACTTACGACCATGTTGCTTAGTGATGGCATTCCCTCTTGATCCCAATTACTATAGTTATCTAAGGACTAACTGTATTTTTATTAAAACTGGCTAAACTAACAATCTTGTGAATCTGAGTTTGCTGTTCCTTCTCCCCCTTATATTCTAGTCAACGAGGCAGGTGTCTCTCTCAGTTGTTTTCAAGTATTATCTGTTTGTTGTGGACATAAATTTCACACACCCCTTCCCCGGCAGTGGATCTTGCTTATTTCCATCAAGTTCATCCTCCTTACTTTCTATAGATACACTTCTGTATGTATCCATATACCTGTCAGAAGCCACTCTGTCTCCCCCCAAAAAGAGGGCAGGGCCAAAACAACGAGAAACTTAATATATATGAACAAATGCAAATGGAAACGAAACACTGATTGATCCCTAGATGTATATTCTTTCACACAGAAACCTACAAATATATACCCACAGTCCTCTACTTTTTCCCAAGAGGAAAAAAAAAGAGTTCAAAACCGTGATGGTGATGACTTGAGGCATGTGGAGTAGCCACACAGGGAAAAAGAAAGACAAGAGGAACAAAGGGAACAAAAATGCACAGAGGTGAGCAAGGGGCCGAGGTACAGCTGACGATGGAAGGGGAAAAAAAGTCCAGTATAGGTTTACCGAAGGGTTAAATTTATCAGTCCTCCCATGCAAGAACTAATTTTCTAAGCCATTTGAGCTTTGCTGCAATGATGACTGAAGGATCTGCTCCATCTTCTATTTTCATCAGTAGTATAAGACAAGTCCCCCTCCCCAATCTGCAGATAATTATTTTAGAAAAAAAAAATACTGTAGATATAAATTTGACCTGTGGATGTTGCGGATGCTAATTAAATGCAATCTCCATGCTCAGAGAGACTGCATTTGTAAATATCTGCCTGGATAGTGACTGTGAAGGGCAGATTGCTGTAACAGATTTGGTCTGATTAAGGAGACCGGTTTATGCCCTTCCAGTGTGTTGTAAATATCGCTATAAGCAGGTATGAATGACAGACTATCTATAAATAATCCCCTGTAGTACCACTTGTAACACTAATTACTTAGCTTCCTGCAAGTGGCAGGATATGCTTGCCTGTCAAAAAATGGCTGAACTGGAAGTTTATAATATACTGAAGGTTTATAATCTGTGCATTTTTCAAGAAAGTCATTTGTGTGCAGAACACGGGAAAAAATTAATATGCCCTATCTTGGTTATCGTTTTTGGAAAATGTTCACTCACAGTCTCTTTCCATCTGTGGAATGTGATCAGAAAATTTATTCCTAATTCATCAGGCACGATTTACTGATTACAAGAATTGAGCTGGCAATGGCAAAATAGGCCAGAAGGGCATTTCTACAAGACTGGGCAGAATAGTAACACTAAATCAGCCATTTCCTGAGTAGGGTTTTTAACAGAAGTTGCTGGAACAGTTTTTCAAAGATTCCCACTTAATAGCTTCTGCCTGTGAGTAAGCATCACTGGTCTACTGGATATTGTCATTATGATGATATGCTGGCAGCTCGCTTAAACAAGGCTGGCCTGTGGAAAAATTCAGGGGGTGAAATCGGTGTTAAATCAAAGCCACAAAATCACACCACTCTACAGTCTTTGCGCTGTGAAAAAAAGAAAAGCTATGAGCATCAGGAGAAAGGAGAAACAAGAGGTTCTTGTGTTTTATTGTTTTTATGGATGCTACCCGGGTAGCATATGACTAGAATTGGAACTCCAGTTGTATGGACTGGAATTTTCTCCTTTAATATTCTTACTTCCATTCAAAACAAATAATGCATTTTAGGTTGTATCCTTAACAAATGAGAACTGGTGGAGTAAGAGGGTTAAGGGTTTCAACTGGAAAATATAGCTGAAATAATATGCCAGTAATCTATTCATCAGGTTTAGCTATTCACTATCCCCTTCACACAAGTGGAGTAAATAATGCTGTCTAGAAATCAGAGTCACTTGTACACTTACGTTTATCTCTTAGATCAAGCAAATTAAAAAAAATCAAGTATCCAAGTGAGGACTTACATGCCTGAATGTAATTAGAAATTAGAAATCTGGACATTATTCTGAGAATATAAAAAGGATGTACATCAGGGAAAAGATCAGAATGAGCCTGTTACAAACATATTGTGCCAGATTAATCCTATCTCCTTCTTTGGTAGAGTTACTAGATAAGTTGATAATGCTGTAGATATGAGATATAATGTAGAGGTTTAACAAAACCTTTGACAGAGTGCCTAATTATAGTATCCTTACTAGAATGGTCAAATGTGGTCTAGATGATATTACTGTTAGACTGACTCACAACTGGCTGAATCATTGCACCAAAAAGTGAACATTAATGAGTCCAGCTTGGAGGGAAATACTGAATGGATCCTAGACCCCCACATTGCTGAATTATTTTTATAGGTGATTAGGTGGGAAACTGAGAGAGCTCTTACAAATTTGCAGGTGACACAAAACTGGATAGTATAGCTCATATTTAGCACAAAACAGAGAAGATTAAAAAAAGGTAGACAATTCAAGCTGTGGGCTGAAAAAAACAGGAAGGAATTTAGCAAAGCAAAATATAAAGTTCTCTATTTGAGTAGGAAATTTTAAGGCATAGGTACAGGATTAAGGAGACCAGTAATACATACAAATGGAATGTGAGCGTCCTTGCTGCCCCCAAATTAAACATGAGCCAGTAGTGTGGTACAGCTGTTAAAAAGGCAATTGCTATTTTGGAGTGCATTTCCAGGAGCGCAACATCCATGCCTTAGGACTTTGCCTTGGTAGTTCTCATTGAGTAGTTCTCATCTGAACTACTGTGTCCAGGACCATGACAAATGAAAGAGGTTCAGAACAAGGCTACCAGATGGTGAAGGATTTGGAAAACAAATCCTCGGAGGAACAATGAAATGAATTGAGCATGTTTTAGACTGCAGGACAGATGAGTAAGGCAAGACATTTTAGTAGTCTTTAACCATTCTGGAGGATTTTTGCAGAGAAGAGGGAGTAGACGTATTATTTATTGCCCCACAGAGCAGTTTTAATCTATATCCTGAAATAATGTATTTTTGGAAAAGCTTTAGCATCTTGCTTTGCTAAACCTCTCTCTAAGGCAGATGAAACATGGCTTCTATACAAAACAAAAATAAAAAAGGGGGGAGGAGGGAAACATAGAAGATCCCTTCTCCTTTAACAACACGATAATCTATCAACTGTCTTAAAGTGATTCCTTTCTCCATCATCCCTTTTAATGGAAACTAACTGGAATGTTGTATTAGTAGGCAACAAACGTCATTCCCTACCTGCCCTCTGAAATTTCTGCCAAAATAATGTAATTGTTGTACCCGGATCTTTTGATAAAATGTAAACATATGAAAGGGACCTTCTGAATTAGACTGCCACAGCCATTCAAGGAAAAAGGATGGCTTTCCTCAAGATTACAACCTTTCTTCAAAAATGAAATCTTTCTAGAAGATTGCTTTGGCAGAATTCAGCTTAGCTAGCCTGATACAGAAAGATGACTGAAGGAAATGCAATTGACCTGCGCTATATATGGAGGTCAAAGCCAGATAGCTCAGCGTGAGTCTCTGGCCTTGTAAGTTTGTTCTGTAGTTCTATTATCTACTTCATGCATTGCAAACAAATTGGAAGCAAGCAGTGGCCTTCCATTACCTTGCTTATTTACTACTTATAAAGGCTTTGGTCAGCTGGTAGAGTGTTTAATGAAGAAAATTGTGTTGTTTTTCCAAACTCAAACACTTCGAATCAAGATTTATAGTCAGATGCTCTTAAACAGAACAGAATGTGTCTGCAACTGGGGAAAAAAAGATGAACTCTCTGTATGTAATATAAATCTACAGAGAAAGCATAGACTGTGTTGTATGTGTTGGAATTGCCACAGCTGATTTTTGCGTGTGTCTGTAACCAACTAACAAATGTGTCAATTGAGAAAGAAAAGGACATTTCAAAGGAAAGATACCTTACAGAGAAACAGGAAAAAACATAGAAAGATAATCTCATTCCAAAGATTGATATTTGCAATAAAGGTTTGACATGTTTTTGAAGAAAGGGATCTCATTTCAAATATTTTCAAAAATGTATCCAAAATTGGACAATCCAAAACGACACCAGAATGTTTTTTTTCCTGCCTTCCTTACAGGATTAACCCTGTAAAGTGGAAAAAATACAAAAGGAGGTTTCTTCTAACAACCGGTTCTCTGAACTGCTTAGAAAATTTACTACCGGTTCTGGTAGTGAACCTGCTAGAACCAGCTGAATTTCATCTCTGGGCTGTAGGCTGAAATGAGAAACTGAAGGATCTTCTTCTTTTGTGAGAAATTGCAATTGATTGACTGGACTTTTTTTTTAGTCCCACAAACTTCTGTTTCCCTGCAAACGACGGTGAGAAATGCAATGGAGCTGAGCTGGGGCGATGGCACGCATGCCCACAGAGAGAGCTCTGAGTGCCACCTCTGGCACCATTGACCTAGGGTCATGTGATTACCTTTTACAACTTGTTCATTGCTGTCTATAGGGAAGCTAGATGCACTTAACAACCATGTTACTAACTTAACAACTGTGGTAATTCACTTAACAGTGGCAAGAAAGGTCATAAAATGGGGCAAAACTTGCTTTAACAATTGTCTTGCCTAGCAACACAAATTTTTGGACTCAGTTGTGATCGTAAGTTGAGGACTACTTGTAAAATTAAGTACTAGAACTTGGACTATAAAATCTTTCCACTTTGTAAGAAATAAGCATGTTACATTCCCAATCCCTAAGCACTTTCTCTCTCTCTCCTTTTCTGGTATTGTTCGTGTTATCACCAGCAACTATGCTGCCTGCTTAGAAGACGGTGGACTAGTGAAATTCACTTCTTTTATAATGGACAGATGATTTAATTCCACATCTATTCATTCCAGAACAGATACATCAAAAATTCTAACACAGCTGTCAGTTTCAAGTATAAAACTCTGAATTCTTGGCAGGGGTAGTTATTACAACAACATTCTTATAGGTTTTCTTAAACAAAAGGAATAGGTACTAAAAGTGTTTTAAAATAATCACCAGGAAACTGTTCTAAGTCTCTTAATGCCTAGTGCAGATCACTGAACTGTCCTGTCTCTCAACGCCAAATAATTTTCAAATTGTACTGCTAGTACAGTCTTCACCAGAGCTTAATTTTACTTAAGAAAACAATATCAAATATGTTCTCAATCCCCTCAAAAATATGCTTTAGGGAAGGAGAAATAAAGACTTGCAGCATCGTTATTACTTCTTTATAAAACAGATTACAATATATTGCACTTTTTAAATGTTTCGTAAGAAAGAGCTTTCTATCTTGAGCAACAAAGAGACAGGAAATTGTACTCCTCACTTTCTTTTAGAATAAGGATTTTGGATCAGTAATCTAGATGTGTTGGTGGCTAAAGAAGTGATTGGGAATTCTGGGAATGTTAGTTTAGTACATCTGGGGTCCATAAGATCGGAGAATGCTAATTGAGGAGTTTAGTCCATGCAGGGATGTGGTGAAAACTAACCATGAGTTAGTCTTATCAACAACTTTTCACATATATCTTCTGAACAAAAATGAAATTGGGAGAATGATAATGGAAACATTGGATGTGCAAAACATTTTGTAGTTGGTAAGTTATTGACCAGTGCTTTCATGCAAAGGCTTAATCTTATTTCTACTGGAAGGATATTCACATTTCCACAGCACATTCTGTTAAAATTCCTGCACAGATTCAAGCATAGTACAATACTGCAGGATTCATTCTCCAGCCTATAAAATAATAGAAGTGAAATCTCCTTCAAAAGGATGGTAACTTCATGGACATAAATTTTTCTTCTACTGCACTTTTCCTGCACGCACCAGGTTTCAATTTGGGACATTAAGAACTAAGAGTGGGATAACACAGTTTGCCTTCCAACCCCTCTTGTCCCCAAAGCGTATTTTTTTTCTATAATAGCAAATCCTTTCAAATTCCAGTTCCACTGGTCTGAAAAACCAGTCAGCCTTCCCCTACTCTCTCAGCTGTTGTTGACATTCCAGTCGCCCAAGAAGAGACTGTTACCTAAAGTGTGATACCACAAATATCATGTTGTAAAACAATCAGTGGGCTTAGTGGTACAACAGCAGGAAACACAATGGGTTTGTTTAGGACCCAACATTTCTTCATGTGGTTGACCTAATAGCCACAGACCACCAGAGGAGAGTTTGTCACATTTGAGGGCATCTCTGAAATTGGGTGGAAAAGCCTGAATTCTTTGTACGAAGTTGATTAGTTAAAATCAATTGATATTTTTTGACATAGTTTTTTTTAAAGATAATTCACTATCACAAGCTAAGTCACCATTCAATTATGCATTACTAAAGACTAGTATTAACTAATTAATTAATTAATTAATTGGATTTCTCAACCGCCACTCTCCCAAGGGACTCGGGACGGTATACAATAGACTTAAAATATAAAAATAGACTTAAAAATAAATTAAATAATTAACAATTAAAATTATAAAAAATTTAAAATTTAAAATT
>JAEANM010002132.1:0-25381 GCA_017656035.1 Myanophis thanlyinensis
CCAACTACCTCCTTTCTTCAACTTATTCCCAACCTATTTCCTACCCTCCCATTCTGCCCTAACTTACCTGTGGTCGTCAATGGTTGCGTAAGCATTTCACTGCATATCGTACTATGTATGACTGTGCATGTGACCAATAAAAAATTGAATTTGAATTTGAATTTTGAAATTTGAAATTGTGTAGCTAAAAGTCACTCTACATTTAGTATACATCTGACTTTGGGGATATTTCTTCATAACCAAACAAAAATGTATTTTCTATGCAGTTCACACCCCTTGCTCACTGGATCTGGATGTCACAAAGCAAAGCCCACATTTTGTAATTAAACCCCCCCATTGTTCAGAGTTACTTATTGAGATGGGTGACTATAGTAATCAAGTAAATAAAATTAAAATAGAAGGAGAAAGAAGGCTTCTGTATGGAAGGATCATAGAGCCTACTGGCCTAAAACATGTTCTATTTTGTAAAAAACAAAATTGTTAAAAAAAGAGATGAACTTTAATTCTGAATTTGCCATGTGTTATTTTACTACAGGGCTGAAAAGAGACTAGGTACTGTATGTCATAGCTTTGCCAGGATAGCACTTTGGAGTGAAGAACAATCATGAATCAGTACAAACTGGGAGTAAGGGTCAAAACTATGTGAAAATATATTAGAATTCTAACAGTTCTTATTGAACAAGTAAGAAATCAAGGATAATGGGCATTTTCCTATAAATATCCAGTGGTGAGTGCAGCCAGCCAGAAGAAATAATGTAGCTTCTTTCTCTCAGAGAACTCTGAATTACTTAACTATCTATAGTCCATAGGGCAAGAGATCAGCTGCATGGATATAATTAGATAGGGGAGACATCAACAATTATTGACAAGGTGTGTAGTTGTACATTACTTAAAATCATACAGCTGACATTCAGAGCTTGATTTTTCCCACTTTGGTTTTGATTGTTACTCTGAAGAATTTATAATACTTTGTTCAGTCCTAATTAAATATGAATAAGGATACATATGTCACTGGAAATGACATAGCAAAGAGAACTTGTATATTAATGATTAAAAGGTACTTTTGAAACCAAAGCATTGGTTTATTATCAATGTTTTTTCCCAGGGACTTCTTCAAAGACTTTCCATTTGTTCAAGAGTTTACCATAATTCATCAATTTGAATTCAAATAACAGAGTTGGAAGGGACCTTTGAGATCTTCTAGTCCAACCTCTGCTTAGGCAGGAAATCCTATACCATTTCAGACAAATGGTTATCCAATCTCTTTTTAAAAACTTCCAGTGTTGGAGCATTTACAACTTTAGGAAGTAAGTTGTTCCACTGCTTAATTGTTCTCTCAGGAAATTTCTCCGTATTCTATAAGTTGCTTCTCTCTTTAATTAGTTTCCACCCACTGCTTCTTGTCCTATCCTCTGGTTTGGAGAATACCTTGACTCCCTCTTCTTTGTGGCAGCCTCTGAAAAATTGGAACACTGCTATCATATCAACCCTAGTCCTTCTTTTCATCAGACTAGACATACCCAGTTCCAGCAACCATTCTTTATATGTTTTAATCTCCAGTCCCCTAATCATCTTTGTTGCTCTTCTCTGCATTCTTTCTAGAACATCAACATCTGTTTTACATTGTGGCGACCAAAACTGGATGCTGTATTCCAAGTGTGATCTTATCAAGGCATTATAAAGTGGTATTAACACTTCACATGATCTTGATTCTATCTCTCTGTTTGTGCAGCCTAGAATTGTATTGGCTTTTTTTTTTTTTGCAACTATAGCATACTGGTGGCTCATATTTAAGTGATTGTCCACTATGACTCCAAGATCCCTCTCACAGTTATTACTATTGAGCAATGTACTATATATACCATACCTGTGCATTTGATTTTTCTTGCCTAAATGTAGAACCTTACTTTTTTCACCATTGATTTTCATTTTGTTAGATAGTGCCCAATGTTCAAGTCTGTCAAGATCCTTCTATATCTTAAGCCTATCTACTGGGGTGTTGGCTATTCCTGCTAGTTTGATGTTGTCTGCAAATTTAATGAGTTCCCCATCTATCCCCTCATCAAAATCACTGATGAAGATGCTGAAGAGTACTGGGCCTAAAACAAAGCCTTGGAGTACTCCACTGCATAATTCAATGTACTGATTGTGTAAAATATCGTCTAGTAGGCTTTTGATCATCTACTAACAGAAGGATAAAATCAAAATCATGCAAAGTGTTAGTACATTTATAATGCCTTGATAAGACCACACTTGGAATATTGGATCCAGTTTTGGTCACCATGAAATAAAAAAAAGTTGAATTTTAGAAAGAAGGCAGAGAAAAGCAATAAAGATGACTGAGGGTCTGGAGATTAAAGCACATGAAGTACATGTGCAAGAATTGGATATGTCCAATGAAAAAAAGGACTGGGGTGATATGATAGCAGCATCCATATCTAAGAAACTGTGGCAAAGAAGAGAGAGTCAATCTATTCTCCAAAGCACCTGAAGACAGAACAAAAAGCAATGGATAGAAACTAATCAAGGAGAGAAGCAACCTAGAAATAAGAGCAAATTTCCTGACAGAACAATTAATCAGTGGGAAAAGCTTGCCTTCAAAAATTGTGGGTGCTCAATCCCAGGAGGATTTTAAGAAGAAATTGGACAACCATTTGTCTGAAATGGCATAGAGTTTCCTGCTTCAACAGGGGGGTCAGACTGGAAGACCTCCAAGGTCCTTTATTCTCTTAAAACAATGAAAAAGAAATCAATGGTTTATTTGATATCTTAACGCCAGCCTTGGAAATGTTTTTGTCTGACAAATTCAAAGTCAGTTCTGCTTTCATCAAATTTTGTACTTGTTTTTTTTTTTTTAAATCAGGCACTTACTTTGACATATAATCCACTAATTGATTATAATATGGCTTATCTTCATGATCTTGATAAAATTGTGCTGCTATCTCAGGGTTTATGTGTGCTTCTCTCAATTCTGAGATTAGAAATCCAGCATCTTTTACTTCTTTTATAATTTTATCTAGAAGAAGAAGAGGGCATAAACATTCCACTATTTCAATCTTAAAAATATAATATTGTATTATAGCATTGAACTATGAAATATGTTCAAATGTATAAAAACTGACAAAAAGAAACTTTATTTTCCTGCTAGTTACATAATTTCTGTTTACCTGAAAGTGTTATTCCCAAATGATAGCTGTGAATTGAGATCTTTTACATTTATGAATAAGAAAAAAAATATTTTACAAATAATTGGCAGAAGATGAAAATTACTACACACCTAGCTGCTGAAAATATGGTTTGAGGGTTTGGAAAATATGGTTTGAGGGAGGAAAAAGAACTTAAGATGGCAACCAGAATGGTGCAATTGAAGCCCTGAACTTTTAATATGAAGCTACCATATTAGGAGGTTTTAAGAACTCCTCTACAGTTGCCAATGCTTGGAGACTGGCCTTTTGCATGGGACTGGTTGCTTGCCTAGTTAAAGTTAACTAGGCTTACAACTGTAAGGGAACCTGAAATTACAGCCGTAAGTTGTCCCAGTGAAAGGGTTACCATGTGACTTCACACAATTTTATGACCTTTTTTTGCTGTGATTGCTAAATGAATGCTGCAGTCACATAGTGAATGCTACTGTTGTTCAGTGAAAACTGCAGTTGTTAAGCAAACACATTTTACTCAATGGACGTTTACTCTATGGGGCACTGAAAATGGATTTAATTGTGGATTGGTTGCCAAATACTCAAAATGCAATTACATGAATACAGGGGTAGGGGCTATTGCTGGAATTTCAAACTGGGTTGGAAGAAGCTTTGGGGGAGTCCATCTCAACTTTAAATTGTCAGTGTGACATGTCATAAGTTGAGGATTGCCTGTAATGCATAAGCAAGGCTTCAGTATCTTTTTTTTTGTCTTTTTACTCTGTCCAATTGCCTCTTCTATTTGTCTTCTCAAAATCCAATTTTCTCCCATTTTTCCTTCTGTTTCCAGGATAGCTACCTCTTCCCCTTACTTTGTTCTCTTTATTTTCTTAATGTTGCTAAGCAGAGAGAGGAGAATATGTTTATGTGTATTACTGTGTGAGGAAGAGGAGATTTGTTGATATAAGCAGATGAGGATGAAAATAATTTTATAGTGGTATAACTTATTTCACAGGCAAATAATATGTGCATAAAAGGAAAAAATATGAACACCTTGTAATATTAATCTTACCTTTCTCTTCAAAAGCAGAGGGTTTAATGAGAGCCATAGTGTTTTCTACAGGAAAGAAGAATTGTAATTCCTTTGTAGCTTCATTTGTGTTTGCGCTGCCATGCAGCTGATTGATTGGAGAATCATGGACTGTAAACTCAGCACGTAAACTGGAACAATGAAGTCAGAAAATCAGAAAAATGGCACAGAAACTTCATGCTTACAAGTTATAGTATCACATCAAGTCAGTGTTGGAACTCAATTTTTTTTACTACGGGTTCTGTGGGCGTCGCTTGGTGGTCATGTGATTGGGTGGGCGTGACCAACTTGACATTACTCACATCAAGGAGTGCCTTGCCTGGCCTCTCCTCACCTCAACAAGATATAATTTCCCTGTCTATTTATTTACTATTACGGAATATCCAAAATATACTATTTAATCCTATGTATATATGCCAAATGTGTACATACATATTACATAGTATAATGTGTGTATAGGCACACAAAAAGATACATTTACTATATATACTGTATGTGTATTTACACACACACACACACACATCTTCTAAAACTATACTTATTGCAGTCTGGAAAAACACAGCCAGAGTCCACACATTTAACTATAATTTCTGTACATTAGAACATTACACATACTTTCAGATTTACTTCCCTGGCCTGCACATGACCGTTAGACCAAGGAGATGTTATGTATTGAGTAAAATGTGGCAAAACTCACTTAACAACACTCTTGCTTAGCAACCAAAATTTTGGACTCAATTGTGGTAATAAATAAAAGATATCTCTGCCTTCCTCTGAATGGCAGCCTTCTCCTAGTAAACTCCTTCCCTTTTCTGGCAATTTTCCTCTCTGTTAGAGGCACCAAAATAATCCAGATGATATAAGGTCTCCTGCTGGAGCAGGGGGTTGAACTAGATGGCCTCCGAGGTCCCTTCTAAGCCCTGCTATTCTATGATTCTGTAAAAATCTCCCTCTGGAGCAGGGGGTTGGACTAGAAGATGACCTCCGAGATCCCTTCCAGCCCTAGTTTGCTGGGCTGTTTCAAAGAGTCTTCTGAAGCCAGGGTTTATGGCCTTTACTTCCTCTCCTTTTTCCTCTCTCCCCCTTCCTCCATGTATCTTATCTATCTGTCCATCTGTCTGTCTTTCTGTGCATCCATCTATATCTCATTCACTTTCTCCTCCCTCCCTCCCTCCCCCTCCTCTATCTATTCCTTCCCTTCATCCCTCCTGCTCTCATCCTAAAGCTAAGACATGCACCTGAAACAAAAACTCCTTTGGATGAAAATAAGTTAGTATCCAGCTTATTCAAGCCAACTCTCTCTCTCTCTCTCTCTCTCCTTCCCATTGAGACAAGGAAGCTTCTGCAAATACTTAGGTAGGATTCCAAAGCCTTGCTCTCACTTCTCCCAAGCATTTCTTTGCTTGCCTTATTTACAGCTCCATCACATTTCTCACTATTGTGTGAGGGAAAGAAGAGACACAAAAAGGAGTGAGTGGGAGGGGAGGGGCCAGTCAGTGTTGCAATTTTCCAATTCTCCGAACTGCCCATAATTGTTACCAGGGGTTCTATAGAACCAGTGTGAACCAATTGAATTTCATCTCTGCACCAAGTATATAAACAGGTGATACACCCATAAAAATACCTGAAATTAAATGTGAAAACCTACAATTCTCTTTCTATCTCTTATTTCCAACTGCATGTATATACATATACATACATACATGTATGTACATATACAGTATAGTGTTTTAGGATGGATGATGAATTACAGAATGAGAGGAACTTGAGATTCCTAATTTTCCTCCAAGCCTTTCTTCTTTGCCAGCTTCTGACACAGATAACATTTAAAAAAATGCATATGTAATGAGAGTGGTCACAGCATGAGTCAGTAATTGAAATAAGCAATTTGATCAAATTGCATCATTCAGAGTGCCACATAAAATCAATTAAAATACTGTCCCAAGAGATATTTCAATGTTTTGTTTTCCAACACATTCTCATGGCGTTCCTCTTGAGAGGGACAAATTTTTAAAAAGACTAACTATCTGTAAGGGGAAAAGGAATTAAAATGCTGCAATTAAAAAAAATATGAACAGATGGGTAAAGCATGGAGAACTGAAAATTTACAAACTAGTTAAAACCTGGAATTTCTACCTGCTCAGAAACTACACAGATGGATCATGGGTATGAACAGCAGAAATGGATAATGAATGAAGTGGTGGCATTGTCCTAGCTGCTTCCCATTCCACCAGTCTCTGAAGAAAGCCTGACATTAATTAGATATTGAGCCAGGCTGATGCTGGCTGCAGATCCAGTTATAGTAACCTGCCTGTCAGTAGATCCTTCCACTGGATTGGCAATTTTGATCTGTGCCCCAGACATCTGGCAAATCTCATTGATCTTGGTGCCTTGATGCCCAATGATACAGCCAATCAGATCATTTGGAATGGTGTGTTCATGAGAAGTGGTCTGAGCTGTTGCATCCAAACCAGCCCAATAGCCTTTCACATCTGGAGAGCTGGATTCAACACCACTGAATCCAGTGTTGCCATGAAACATTGGAAAGTGTGACTGTTGCATTGCCAACTGATGCAGCTTGGTCAGATCTGGTTGTGGAATGGCATGCTGTCCTTGAATGGTATAGGCTTCTTGAGGTGGTCCCTCCAGGTCAGAGTTGAGGCACATTGATGGGGCGGTGTGGGGGTAGTTTTTATTGCTGCTGCTGTACCTGTCCTGACTGCCTGCAAAGATGACAGGAGAACTGGGTGGCTTGGGTCGATAGAGGATGGTGACACTGTTTGGGGGAGACTCCAGCATGACCACACAGATCTATTTGACACACTCGATGATGGACTATGGAATCCCAGCAATGGTGATCGCTCTTTCAGTAGAGTTGGGTAACATGTTTCCTGCTATTTGGACCTGTGCTTCTGTGCTCTCTCTTATGTCTTTGATTTTGCAGTCTCCTTTCCCAATAAGAGAACCACATTGGCTGGCAGGTACCATGAATCTCAAAGTAACAGGGGGGCTACTAGAAGCCGTACTATTAGTCATTGAGCTGCTGATGTCCTCTTCCAGTTTATCAATAATCATAGCAAAAGCTTTGAAGATGGCATTTGTGGGTCCAGCAAGAGTGATAATCCATTCTGGGCAGTTCCCTTCTTAGATGTTAATCCGTGCACCACTCTCTTCATGCATCTTCTTTACAGACTCTCCTTTCTTCCCAATGATGCTTCCAACCTCCTTCTCATGCATAAGTAGGCGAATAGTAAGTGTAACATTTAAACCTTCTTCAATTACGCCAGTGTCCATCTTGAGTTGTGTTCAGTTAGGTCAGGCTTAGTGGTCAAATCTTTGGTTGCTGGGAGCAAAAAAACTGCACTGGTGGGATAGCTGGCCTGGTCAAGACTCGCACATCCACTCATGCTCATTCTAACTATCTATAAGAATTCAGTAAGAAAATTCAGATAAACATTCTATCCTCATGCTTCTTGTTATCTTAAAAGAAGAAAACAATGGCAGGGCAAACTCTGAAAATAAAGCATTAGTTCAGGGGTGTCAAATTTGATTTCATCAAGGTGGCTGGGACATGTATGAGGTATAAGTGGCCAATTCAATATCACATGGTGGCCTGGGCGGGGCTGGAGAGAGGCATTGTCTCCACTGGTTGAAGGTTAGACCATGGAGAGGGCCAAACCCCTGTCCTCCAGAGGAGCCTTGCAATCCCTCTCAGGCCATGCAGAAGTCCCCCAGATGGCGGTGCAAGCTGTCCAAAGCTCTAGGCAGCAGAGGACAAGCACCCAGCCTGGCCCTCAAGCTCCCAGGGCACAGGACCCCACAGCCCAGCTAGCCCTGTTTCCCTGGGGGGGGGGGTGCCTGGCTGAGCTTACCTCCTCCTTAAGGCTACTGTTGCTGTGCTTGCTTTCCTTGGCCAGGATGCTCATAGTGTGTATAGGAGGGCAAAGTGTGTGGTTCAAAGGGAGACCACCAGGAGAGCTTAGGAGGAGGAGAGGAGGGGGTGACAAAAGGTTAACAGGGCTGCTGGAGGCCAAATGCTAAAGCAGGACTTCCCTCAGACCCTTCCTCCCTCTATCTCCTTCCTTCCTTCCTTTTTCTTCTTTGTCCTTCCCTCTCCAGTTTCCTTTTTTTTCTTTCTTTCCCCTTTCCTTTTTCCTTCCTTGCTCTTTTCCCATCTTCCCATGTTTTTCTTTTTCTTTCATCTTTCCGTTTCTCCTTTCTTGTCCCTTCTTGCATGCTTGAATGCAAAAGAGGAAACATTTCTCAATGCCTCCTTGCCTTGTGATCAAATGCCACTTTTGCTAGCAGTTTGTTTTGCTAGTACTCTGCCAGCAAAATGTAGCTCAGAAGGTACGCAGGCAGCCCTCCTGAGCTCCATTTTTGGCTGAGACTGCCTCCACCAGCATGTTGCCATCTGCTACCAGGTTGTAGATCAGTGTCTGGCTGGCCTGAACCAGGATGATGCATCACATGTTGGTTCTTCATTGTTTCCAGGGTGGCCCCATGGCCCAGATCTAAGCACCTGGATTTGGCCTGCGGGCCTTGAATTTGACATTCCTGAACAGATCACTTTTCTGAAACAAGTTTTACTTGGAACAGCGATCACAGGATTCACCGAAAGTTAAAACAGATACATATAAATATATAAAGATTCTTATTGTTGGGGGAAATGTCTCCCAATGAGAATTCTTTCAGGGAAACAATGAATGGTGCTTTGGAGAATAAATGGAATAGCAAAGCAGAGCTGCCAGAAAGAAGTCTTTAATGGCAAGAAACCAAGATGAGTGACATTTAGCAAAGTTTCTTGGCTAGCTAGCTAGGCTAATTGACATCCAAACATGAGTTTATATATTCTTTTTGAGACTTTCAGCTTAACACATGCTTTTGATAATTAAACCCTGTATTTGGTGATGTTTTAATTCTATATCTATTGATGGGATAATTTTCTTAGTTTGGCTTTGTTTGGAAGGAAAAAAGGATTTATCTCCTTTGAAAAGAAATGGAGTTGGGAAATCTGACCAGTTCCTGTGCCTTGTTTATCTGTCAAACCACACCGGGGTCTGACATAGCAAGGGAGAGGAAGTGGCACTTACATTCACTTCCAGAATGATGCCATCGCTGCTCTGATGCCACAGCTGCTTGGTGGGCATGGATGCAATTACCATGTCATGGCTCGATGCTTCCAGGGACTCCAACTGCACAGCAACCAGCCAGAGACTACTAAACACCCAGGATACTGTCAACACTTCCTGTGAGGGCAGAGCTTCCAAGTCCAGCATGAAGAGTAGTTTAGCTTTCAGGCTACAGCAAGCAGTGGGACATAGGGTGCACAGAGACAGGTCAGGGCTGATACGGGGGGGGGGGGGGAGGACAAAGACATACACAAAGTAAGGTTGGAGACAGCTGAGTCTGTGTTGGTGGCGGAAAGCTCTGGGTACCAGGTGAATGGTTACCGGATGGTGGTTTATGGGAAGGTGTGGTGGGAGCGTGGTGAAGGAAGGTTGTCTGCTTAAATGTGACACTGGTAGGTGGTAGCCCCCAGTGCTAACTTTTTGTCTTGTGCTATCAATGTGCCTGGTTCTCATGTAGAATAAACCAGATTACTTCTCCTCTTGTGACTGTGTGAGTGGTTCTTGGCAAGCTACCTGTGACTAGGACCTTTGAGAGGAAGTCAGCGCTCCCCTTTCTACTGGTTTGTCTTTGCTTAGCCAACTCTCTCTTGGGGTGTGGAATGGTTGAGGGCACGGAGCCTGCAGTGGCTGCCTTGGAGACCTGCCACCCACCCCTGAACTGGCTGCTGAGGGGGAGGTTCCACAGCTGGCAGTGTGGCCAAAGGTTCATGACCAGCAACAGGAATAGCACCTCGGTGGGGGCAGAAGTCACATATGGCTCCATTCCGGCAAGAGCGTGGTGGCACAGCTTGGTGGTGGCTGGGGCCCCTGTGCGACTGTCCCCGATTCTGGAATGCAGAGGTGGTCAATGAAATGAGTGGCAGGAAAGGAAGGTATCTGTGGACAAGGAAGGTGAATGGAGTTATTCTACCTCCTCTGGGGATTACACCATGGACATCCTTAGAGAGCAATTTGGGGAGGCCAACTTCCAGAAGGCTTGGCATAGGAAGCTGGTCCTGAACTGGCAGCCTCAGCATCCAGGATACGGGAGGTTGTCACAGACCCAGTTCCAACTACCCAGCCCCAGGCTATAGATGGAGGGAGCCATATGATTCCTTGCAGATGAGAGCTTTGGAGCAGACCACCTTTGTTTCTGGTTTTGGATGAAGAGGTCCTGGGACCGCGGGCCCTACACTATTGGGAGATAACTGATGCCCAGACCAGCAACCAGATGCCACAAGGCAGCAGGCTTCACAGGGGCCCCAAGGGAGTGGGGATTCTCGGCAACACCCTGTGATGTCACGGGGGTCTGGGGCCCTCCTGTTGCTTGGGGTCCTCCACCATTGCAAAGAACTTTTGATGGGGACCCAGACCATTTGGCATTATTTCTGAGCCAGACCATCAGCCATCTTGATCAATACACCCAGCTACATCAATCACGGTGGGCCATGGTACTTGTGGTGACCGTGGTGAGTAGGTAGCCAATCTACATAGCAAACATGCAAGAGAACTGGCGGAGGCAGGTGCTTTCCTGGAAGTGCTCAGGGTCCAGTTTGAGGATGGGACATGAGCCCAGTGTTCGGAGGAGCCTTGTGACAGAAAGGCCAGACTGCTGTTGAGTATGTGCAGGAGTTTTGTTGGGTAGCAGGGAAGGTTCAAGGATGGCTGGTGAAGTTTATGGTCCATCAATTTCATGTGGAGTTGGGTTGTGAGCTACGGCAGGCCTATGTCTACAAAGGGATTCCCAACTGGTTGTGAGAGTGGTTTCATCTGGTCATTAACCTCGATGCCGGGTTACATGAATTCCAAAATAAAATGGTTCTGGGCCCTGTTCCTAGAGTCCTGATAGACAAATCTCGGGTCCCCTCATTTGTGGGTTGAGATCTGCCCATTCCATTATCCATGGCAACTTAGTGACCAACTAGATATCACATGGCTGAATGCCCAGCACCAACACACCAACTGCAAACAAGACCCACACTTGGTTCAACACCTGGAACTTCCCGCTGGTCACCAGAAAAGTCTTGAGCGGCAAGCCAGTTGCACCTGCAACCTGGGGTTGATAATGACCATACACTGGAGGAGAGGTGAAGTATCCTGTGGCATCTTATGATAGTGAGGAGGAAGAGCCGGAGGACCTGATGGTAAACAGCCCAATTCTCCCCTTTATTCTTCCTGTTATTCTTACCGGGACCCACTCTGGGATGAGTAAGGCATATGGGGTTCTGATAGACACAGGGTGCACCTGCTGTTTGATAAGTGATGAGGTGGCTGTGGCATTGGGTGTTAGATTGCAGGAGCTGTCCAACCCCATAAGGTTTGAGCAAGTGGATGGTTCCTTCTTGGGGGGAGCCTTTACAACCCATGTCACTGAACCGGTGAAATTGGCTCTTGGAGACCATTGGGAACTCCTTCAGTTTATTGTAGTGCCAAGGATGACAGAAGCTGTTATTTTAGGCCTCACTTGGTTGGATAAGTGGGGCTCCATGATTTGGTGGGCAGGGGATGTCAGAAATTGTGGATCCACCTTTCCATGAGCAAGCACAGAGTGTTCTTGGGATTGCACATGAACCCAGAGCAACAAATAGTCAGAGGGAGGCAGTACACCCTTCCCTTCTGATTATGCAGACCTAGCAGCAGTGTTTGAGGAGAGTGAATGTGATGTGTTACCCCCCAATTGGCCAGGCAATTGTGTGATCAAAATCATCCCCAGTGCTACCCTTCCAAAACCCAGGATGTATACCATGACACCAATGGAGATGGGGGAATTTAGGGCCTATATTGGCAAGATCCTAGCTAGGGGATTCATTCAGCTGGCAAGGTCACAAATAGCAGTTCCCGTGCTCTTCAAGGAGAAGGAGGAAGGTGAGTTATGCTTATGCATTGATTTCTGTAGCATCAATGCAGTGTGCATGGAAAACACCTATCCACTCCCATTGATGAAAGATATGCTGTTGCATCTGGCCAAGGGTCAAGTCTTCACAAAACTGGACCTATGAGACGCATGTTATCATGTACAGGTGCAGAAGGGTGATGAGTGGAAGATGGCTTTCAATTCCCCATTAGGCAGCTATCAATTTCATGTGATGCTGTTTGGGCTACAGGGAGCTCCCACAGTGTTCATGCAACTCATCAATAGTGTTCTGTGTGAGCACCTGTATCGAGGGGTCCTAGTGTACCTTGATGACATATTAATTTACACCTCCATGATGGAAGAACATATCCAATTGGTATGGCAGGTCCTCAAAAAATTGCTCTCGGCCCATCTCTACGTGAAGCTCTCAAAATGTGCCTTCCATCAGACTCAGTTGGACTACCTGGGCTATAGATTTTCCAGCACTAGGGTGGAAATGGATCCCACAAAAGGCTGAGCAGTGTTAGAATGGCAAGCACCAAAAATGTGGAAGCAGTTGCAGAGTTTCCTGGGGTTTGCTAATTTTTACAGGCACTTTATCCCCTCCTTTGCCTGGATAGCCCTCCCATTAACTGATCTCTTGCAGACTAAGCACAGTCCTGATAAGCCTAAATCAAATCAGCCCATACAATGGATATTGGACTGTCAAAGGGAGTTTGAGCATTGAAGTGTCTATTTGCACAGGAGCCTGTTCTGGCACATCAGACCCCAATAAACCTTTTGTCATACAGGCTGATGTGAGTGATGTTATGGGGGCTGTTCTTTTACAAGCACACCAACAAGGCTGGTCATCTGTGTGCTTATACCTCCCGTAAATTAACATCTACAAAGCGAGCATGGGTGATATGGGAAAAAGAGGCCTTCACAGTACACTGGGTATTGCTGACTTGGTGGCATTTCCTTGAGGGAACAAGGGATCTGTTCAAAGTTTGGACAGACCACAAGAACTTAGAGGTCCTCCAAACCCCTTGCCGGTTGTCTCCTAAACAAGTCCAGTGGGTGCAGTATTTTCGCTGGTTTTGTTTTGTCCTCAAGTACATACCAATAGGGAGGAATTTTTTGGCTAATGCCCTGTCTCAAATGCCTCAATATAATAGTGAGAAGAGGTGATCCATGTGTTGATTCCACCTCCCTGTCAACTAATGGCTCAAGGCCCATCACACTCTACAAGACTTGGCTCAGGCAATCGAAGGCCAATTGCCAACAGACTCATGGTCCCAAGCTCACCCGTAGTTGCTAACCAGGTTCAATGGGATGGCTTGGAAGGGTACTAAGATATATGTGCCACAGGCCTTACAACATGATGTGTTGCAGAGATGTCATGGCATGAAACCCGTGGGCCATTTTGGGTTTCTCAAGACACTATACCTGGCAAAACACCAATTCTGGTGGCCAGGTATGAAAGCAGATATTGAGAGTTATATCAAAGGGTGCACTGTGTATACAACAATGAAACACCAGGTCGGAAAACCCCTTGGCCTTTTGCAGTCAATAGTGGATCCAACACGGCCATGGGAAAACATCACTATGGACTTCATAGTTGAACTCCCATCAAGCCAAGGGCACGCTGTCATTTGGATAGTGGTGGACTTATTTTCAAACAAGCAAACTATATACCATGCCCAGGACTGTCGTCCACTAGGCAATTTCCAAAAGTGTTTATCACCCACATATATCGTCTCAATTGAATGCCCCACTGCATTTGTCCGATAGAGGCATGCAATTTACAGTGCAATTTTGATGGGAATTTGTTAAACAAATAGGGTTGTCCCAGGGTCTAAGTTTGGCCTTTCACCTCAGTACCAATGGAGTGGACAAACATACTATTGCCATGGTGGAGAGATACCCTCATTGCTACATCACCCATCAACAAGAAAATTGGACAGAACTACTCCCATTTGCTGAGGTTGCTTATAATAATGCTGTACATAGTAACATATGTTTTACCCCATTCCAGGTGGTCCACAGCATTGACTTCATGCCAATTCCCAAGAGCCCAGGGACCCCACCAGTTCCATGTAAACCTAACGAATGAATGGATATGATCCAGGGAGTGTGGCCCAGTGTTAGTCACATTGAAGAAGGTGATTGTTGTGTCCAAACACCAAGCTGATAAAAAATGGGCATCACACAAGCTACTCCAGGTCGGGGACAAAGTGTTCTTATCGACCAAATATCTGAGGCTACGATTACTATGTAAGAAACTATGTAAGAAACAAAATATATTACTATGTAAGAAACTATGTAAGAAACAAAATATATTGGCCTATTTCCCATAACAAAAATCATCAATCCCGTCATGGTGGAACTAAAAGTTTCCTGCCTGCTGGGCAAGATCCACCCTGTTTTCCATATTAGTTTGTTGGAACCTATAGATGAGACATACCAAAGGGCCATTCCTCCACCCCCGGGTCCTGTAGGTGGAGGCCACTATGAAATTGACCAGATCCTTGATTCCAGGGTACACAGGCAGATTACAATACCTGGTGTGGTAGAAAGGGTATCCCATAACCGAGGCCTAGTGGGTGGGGGAGTGGGATGTCCCAGACCCATGTCTGTGTAGGAAGTTCCATTGGCAATACCCACAAAAACCAGGGGGAGGGTCGCTAGTTGCCCAGTGCCTAACATCTGTTTAATAGCTTTCAGGTACAACTGTGGTGGGGGGAGCCACCTGTCAGTAAGTTGCTGGGGTCCAACTTAGCAAGGGGGGGAAGTGGAACTTACAGCCACTTTATGAATGACACCATTGCCGCGCCAACACTGCAGCTACTTAGCGGGCATGGCTGCAATCGCCACACTGCGGCTTGATGCTTTTGGAGACTCCAGCTGTGCAGTGACCAGCCAGAGACTATTAAATGTCTGGGATGTCAGTGGCACTTCCTGTGAGGGCAGAGCTTCTGAGTCAAGCATGAAGAGCAGTTTAGCCTTGGGGCTACAGCAAGCAGTGGGACACAGGGTGTGCAAGGACAGGACAGGGCTGATGGAGGGGGAGATGAAGACATACATGAGGTGAGGTTGGAGACAGCTGATTCTGTGTTGATGGCAGGAAAGCACTGGATGCCAGGTGAATAGTTACCAGATGGTGGCTTACAGGAAGGTGTGGTGGGTTGTGGTGAAGGAAGGCTGTCTCTTAAAGGTGATGCTGGGAGATGGTAGCCCCCAGCACTGACTTTTTGCCTTGTGCTATCAATGTGTGCCTGGTTCTCATGTAGAATAAACCAGATTACTTCTCCTCTTATGACTGTGTGAGTGGTTCTTGGCAAGCTACCTGTACTAGGACCTTTGATGTTATCTTGGTTTAACAAGATGGTAATTGGTTTAACAAGATATTGCTACTGTGTTATGTGTCAGCCTCTGTGTTATGCATCTGGCTACATTGTTGCTGCATTCTAATGGTTTTGTTAGTCTCAAGTGTTTCCCTGATTAGCTCCCTGGGGCAGCCAGTTCTGGAAATGAGTCATACAAGGCTAGTGTTTGAAAGGATTTAAACTGTTGTGATTTAATCATTTGTATTTGATTTATTTGTATTGTGTTTGAATTATTTGCTATCTCATATTTTCTTCTTCTATCTGGAGGGGAGCTTCCTTCAATCTCCCATTTTATTTTATTACTGATGATTCATTAATTAGTACAAGACATAAACTGGTGGAGTGTAAATTTGATAGTGGCTGTTGATTTGGCTCATCATTAGAAAAACCTTATTGGCCTGATTGCTGGGTTTTTAAAATGCACTTTCTTTGACATCTAAGGCATGGGAATATGCATTGGCAGAAAAAAACAAATGATGATTCGCATTATTGTAACTATGACTATGGTCCCAATTAGAATTTTTTAACCAATGGAAGTCTGGGAGCCATGAAAAAAGCCATGAGAAGTCCCAGGAAAGCTGGTTGTAGCCAGTATTTTGTGTTAGTTCTTTTAGATGTTTGATGTCTTTCTCAATTAAGCCAAATTTGTCACTCAAATTAAAGCAGGAAAGTCCATGGAACTCTTCACAGCCATAATTATGCCTCAGTAAGAGATAATCTATAGTTGCCCTGTTCTCAAGGGTTGTTTCTCTCACCTGCCTTAACTTTTTGTTTAGAGCATCCAAGGCATGAGAAATGGTGGTTAAACTTTTAGCTAGGGTACATGCCAGAGTGTTTATATTTCTGGAATTCTGTACTGCTAGTTCTGGCAGTCCTACTAGAAAGACAGCCAATGCAACATATTCAGCTATAGTGGGGAGGGAGACCTTTTTAGTCACAATCAGGAGTCAATGTATGGAAGCTCCTCTTTTGTCATTTCTGCAGAGAGGGCATTGTCAAGGTTAATTGCCCTAAAGTAGAGGACCACCCTTTGGAATTTGCTGGTAGGTAGGAGTAAGCCTTCAAGCCACAAGCAAAAACCATCCTGAAGGGAGTCTCATATGGTTGTAAGAAAGGTGATTGCTTCAATGTTGTTGCAGGCTAGTTCAGTATTAGTGAGGTTATGGTATTCTGAGACTTAGGGGTCTGGCTGCCTGAATTATAGTTGCTATAGTTGTATGTACATGTTATTTCCCTTATATCTACAGTTGTGCCCCAGTTGAAAATATTGGAGTATGAGGCTGTAAGAGGAAACTCTCTTAACTTAATGTCATTGGTGATGGTTTGTGGTCCTATTGCTACTTCCATCAAGCATGTAGTTAAAATATCCTTTACTGATCTACCTCCAGCAAGACAAAAATCTGTGGTGTTCAATACCTCTCTTGATATACATTTCCCTTGTCTGGAAACAATTTTGGTTCAATAAACCAAGAATACACTTATATATAAAAATACCAGAAATATTGTACAGAAATTTAACAAATGTAAACTTATTCTCCAGCCTCATCCTTCCCCCACTTGGTTCCATTTCAAAAAGGGTTTTTAATGTCCCCTCCTTGGTTTCGGAGTCTTTTCTAAATTGCAGGGGAGGAACCTTTGGTGTTGCTTTGGGTGTGATGCTGTGGTCCACAACTGCTGGCTTTATAAGAGTCCAATGGATTCAGACATTCTTTTCTGCAACCTTAATTGCTATGTGAGTGGTCAGCAAAACGTGAAAGACTCCAGTTGTAGTGGTGATTTGCACATGTAAAACTTTATCCAGATCCAACTTCCTGTTTCAAAAGGATGTGGATTTTCTTTTAGAGGTAGGGAACTTTGCTTCCACAGTTCCTTGAACTGCTGCTGGAGAGCTATAAGATAGGATGATAAGATCACCTCCCATTTTTCTAGGCAAAGGGATTGAGGGTCCAGGCCTTGAGCATGTCCAGTGGGCAGCCAAGTAGTAACTCAAAGTGGGACATGCCTATGTTTCACCTTGGCTGGGTTCTAAGATGAAACAAAGCTATGGGTAGAACTTGGGGCCAGGGTAGATGGGTCTCTTGGCAAAGTTTACCTAGGAGGGTCTTTAATTCCCTGTCTTTCCATCCCCATTGAAGAGCTGGGGTGTCCTGGAGTGTGTAGCTCCTGCTTAATGCCCAATGACTGAAGGACATGTATGATAATTTGTAACACAAAGTGTGTGCTTCTGTCCATGTCCAAATTACTTGGGACTCCAAATCTGGGCACAAGGTATTTTAATAGGTGCTATGCTATCTCCAGAGTGGTGGCATGGTGGCATGGGATGGGATGGCTTCCACCCAGTGGGTGAACTGGTTCTTGTATACCAGTACATACTGGTAACCACTAGCCTTGGGGAATTGGATGTAGTCTAGTTATATTTTTTGAAGGGGTGTTAGGCTCATGGCTTTCCTTCTGAATAGTTTTATTGAGGAGGAATTATTGGCTTGGCAGGTTTGGCAGGTTTTGGCATACCACACCCTCCTTATCTACCATTGCTTGGGTTCCACAATGCCTATTGGAGTGTAACTGCTGACAGATTAGTCTCAGCAGGCATTTAGGAGCTATGAATCTTCCACCTGGGACTCACCAGAAGCCATCCTGATAAGTGGTTTCACATTTCTTCTCCCATGCCTTTTCTTCTCCTTGTTCTAATAGATCTTGATATCATAATGTTGGTCTTAACTGAAAAATGGGAAGGGTGATGGATACCTGTAGGGGTTGGGTGGCAGCCCATTTGGCTGTGGCATAAGCAAATTGGTTTCCTTTTGTGATCGTGAGTCATCCTTTTGATGTGCTCTACAACGGATGACTGCTATGGATGAAGGCAATTGGATAGTTTTCAATAGGTCAGATATGAGGTCAGCATGGGAAATTGATTGGCCATTAGATGTTAAGAAGTCCTTTTGTTTCCATAGGCAACAGTCGCATGACAGACTACAAAAGCATATGTGGAAGCAGTATATATGTTGGTAGACTGGTCCCTCACTAGTTTGCATGCTTTTCTTAGGGCAATAAGATCAGCCACTTGAGTTCTGTAGAGTGGCAGTAAAAGGAAAACCCAAGCTGTTTCATATAGGGAAACAATTGTGGCTCCTATTACATTGGCTCCATCAAGCAGATAGGAGGAGCCATCAGAAAAATAATTCTAGGTCTGAGTTTGAAAGGGGAGTGTCTGTTAGATTGGGACATGGCAGTTCAGCATCTTGGACTAAATGCAATCATAAATACCTCCTCTGACAGATTATCAGGTAGCAGGGTTGCTGGGTTAAGAGTGCTACAGTGCTCAAAGGTGATGTTTTCTGAAGTAAATAATTCTGCTTCATGTTGAGCTAGACGTTATTGAGTGAATGCCGGAGTTTGTGATTTTAAGAGTATGGCAAATACATCATGGGGAGCTCTTAAAGTGAGAGAGTGTCCTAAAACCAGGTCTTTTAATCATTTGACTAATTCTACTGTTGCTACAACTGCCCTTAAACATGGAACAGCCCCCCTGGGTCCAGTTGAATAGAATAATAAGCCACAGGTCTGAGTGTGGGGGCCAAATTTCTGTGCTAGTACCCCTGAGCCTACATCTTTATTGTTGTGTCCATGCATGCACAGATCTATTGCATTACCTAATGCTTTTCCCAACATGGGAAAAGCCAGTGATTTGATTGGCTGCAGGATGACAGCTCTCTCATATAAAAGAGAGCTGTTTGCCTGCAGCTCCCTGTTAGTGATCAGAGCTTTAATAAAGACTTGTTGCTTCGCTATTGATCTGCCTCTTCTCATTCTTCCACCCACACAACACTGGCGACGAAGGTGGGATTTTAGAAGCAGATCGGACAGAATCGCTAATCAATCACAGCAAAGGGAAAAAAAACTGTGAAATGAACAACAATGGCTTCAGTGGCTCCATCTCTCATGTTCACCCCCTACAATCCCAAGAGAGAAACATGGAGAGCATTTCTGGAAAGGTTTGAGTTCTTCCTGGATGTAAGCAACCTGGAAAACCTTCCAGAAAAGAAGAAGCAATCAGTTTTCCTCAATTACTGCAGATTGGAAGTCTTCGCGATGGCCATCACCCTCGTAGCACCACAAACACTTAAAGAGGTATCATGGTTGACCCTCATGGCAAAACTCCAGGGCAACTACACCCCACAACCTTCTGAACTGTCTCATCGGAATGCCTTTTATGAAAAGAACCAAGCGGAAGGCAAGACGATAGCTGAATTCCTCACAGCACTAAGGATAATAGCAATCCACTGCGACTTTGCAGATCTGGACCAAATGCTGCAGGACAGACTCGTCTGTGGTTTGAGGGACAACAAACTCAAGTGCAGACTGATGGCAAGAAATTCAGTCACCCTTGCAAACACAATCGAAGAGGCCACAGCAGCCCCTCAAAAGCCATCTTCAGTCCACCAAGCCACCTGTGAGGATGACACCGGGTCGGACACAACAGAATATGGCTACGTCCATCTGGTCAAGCCCACGAGGGCACCCAAGATGGCCACCAAGGGGTGCAACACCATGTGTGCAGGCTGTGGGGGCAGCCATGCCAGGCAACACTGCAAGTACTTGGCCACAACCTGCAGAAGGTGCAACAAGAAGGGGGACCTAGCAAGAGTCTGCAGAGCAAACCTGGGACCAGCAACAAACCAATCCCCAACCCAGATAAGACAAACAGGTCAGTTCAAGAGGGGCCCCAACAAGCAGAGAACACCTGAGGAAGGGTGCTTCAGCATAAGGGCTTGGATGAATCAAATGACCAGAGACGGTGAATAGCAATGGAAACCTAGAAGATCCAGAATTTCAGTAACCATCAAAATAAACAACCAAGAGTGCCACATGGAGTGAAACACGGGATCAGCCATCACCATAATGGCCTGGGATATCATCACAAAAATCATCCCAAGCCTCAACAAACACAAACTGAGAAAATGCCCAATGATCCTCAAGGACTATCAGGGCAAGAGAATCCCCATAGCAGGCTGGGAATCTGTCCCAGTAAGCAATCAAGATTTCCAACGACCCCTACCCCTGATCATCATCAATTGCCAAGCCTCCTGGGTCTGAACTGGTTTGACACCCTACACATGGGCGTCACTGGAGTCGTCCACAACATCGGAGATGGGGACAACAGAGAGCTGACCGAGGAATTTCCCAAAGTATTTGACGACCAGCTGGTTAGGTACAAAGGGACCCCTATTTCGTTCTCCCTAGATCCCACCATAGCACCCATTAGAATGAAATGGCGCAGAGTCCCCTTCGCACTTAAACCGAAGATGGACAAACAATTAGACAAATTAATCAAATGGGATACTGGAACTGGTAGACCATGCCACATGGAAAACACCCATAGTAACCTCAATTAAACCAGATGGCTCAGTCAGAATCTGCGCTGATTACAAATGTACAATTAAAGCGCTGCAAAATCATGCATACCCAGTCCCCATTGTCCAATACCTATTACACTCCTTGGGTTAAGGAAATTTTTTCGCCAAGCTTGACCTGGCCCAGGCATACCAGCAATTGCCTGTGGACAACAAGACAGCTGAAGCACAAACCATCGTCACCCATCTGGGGGCATTTAAATGTAATAGACTGCAATTTGGGGTTAGCATGGCATCCGGACTGTTCCAATCATTAATGGAACGTATTTTACAGGGAATCCCCAGAGTCATCCCATACTTCGATGACATTCTAATCACAGCAGAAAACCAGACCGAACTCAGCACCAGACTATGGGCACTACTACAAAAATTCCAAGAAGCCTGTCTAAAAGTTAAAAAAGACAAATACCACATAGCCATCCTAAAAGTCAAATTCCTGGGATACCTAATTGATGAAAAAGGCATATACCCCATGAATGACAAAATCAAAGTCATCCAGGAAGCACCTGCCCCCACAAACAAAACACAACTACAGGCATTTCTGGGACTGCTGAATTTCTACAGCATCTTCCTGCAACACAAGGCAACGATCGCCGAACCATTACATAAACTGTTGGATAAGAAAGCAGCTTGGACTTGGGGAGAAAAAGAAAATGCTGCCTTCAAGGGGGTCAAGAAATTAATATCATCAGAAAGCGTGCTCGTACAATACAATGAGCAGCTTCCAATCATGCTCACATGCGACATGTCCCCCTTTGGTGTTGGAGCTGTACTTAGACACAAATTTCCAAATGGGAGGGAAGCACCAATCATATTTTTCTCACGGACACTCTCTCCAGCTGAATGGAACTACAGCCAGCTTGACAAAGAGGCACTGGCAGCCATAGCAGGTATCAAGAGGTTCCATGAATACCTCTACGGCAGGAAATTCCATCTAGTGACAGACCACAAACCCCTACTCAGCATAATTGCAGGTGACAGGCAAACCCCGCAAGTCTTATCACCACATAATTTCCTGGCATCCTACAATTATCAACTAGCCTACTGACCCGGCACATCCATCACACATGCAGACGCACTAAGTAGATGCCCGCTCCAGACACATGTCGAAGACCCATCCCCAGCTTCACAAGTGCTTATGATTGAAACTTTCTCAGACAATCTGCTAACAGCTACAGACATCGCCAGAGAGACCAGAGCCAACAAGACCCTATCAGAAATCTACAGATGGGTCTGCCAAGGCTGGCCAGAAAAAACTCCAAGCACAGAATTTAAAAAATTCACCACGCACCAACATGAAATCTCCATACAAAAGGGATGTCTACTGTGGGGAAACAGAGTCATCATCCCCAAATGATTACAATAGCAATTACAACAAACACTTCATGACGGCCACCCAGGAATAGCGTGCATGAAGGCACTAGCAAGGAGCTATGTGTGGTGGCCAAACATTGATGAAGATATAGAATGCTGGGTGAAACTCTGCCAACCCTGCCAAACGTCCCACCCAGCAACCCCATCAGCCCATCCCACACAGTGAGACAACCGAAAGGGACCATGGTCACACATCCACATAGACTTTGCGGGTCCCATACAAGGCTACATGCTGCTAATCATCACGGACGCCTACTCCAAATGGATAGACGTCCAAAAGATGACTGTCACAACCACAGAAGCAGTCATCGCTAGCCTGAAGCAGCTTTTCGCCACCCATGGCCTGCCAGACGTATTCGTTTTTGACAATAGTCCACAATACACAGCGGCCCAGTTTGGAGAATACCTGGCACCCTTTCATCCTTCTGGAAATGGGACTGCAGAACAGGCTGTGAGGTCAATGAAAGAAGCTCTAAAAAAGATGGGACCTAGAGACCTACAGGAGAAAATCAGTACATTCCTCCTCACGCAACACACAATACCTATCACACTCACAGACAGAAGCCCCGCAAAACTTCTAATGGGCAGGAAACTAAGAATTGGCCTCAATAGATTACACCCAGACCAACTAGACAACCACACCAGAGAAACAGAACTGAACACCAGAACCTTCAAACCAGGGGACCCAGTGTTCACCAAAAACTATGCGGGCAACCCCCACTGGATCCCAGCCATCATTATAAGAGTCACAGGCCCCAGGTCGTATGTCCTCACCCTAGAAGACGGCAGAGAGTGGCAGAGGCACATAGACCAGCTCCGTTACAGATTTGAAGTGACAAATGCGGACCAAGGGGTGAGGGAGAGCCGGCTGGGAACCAAGCCGCAAGAGGAAAACTCCGGAGAAAAATCAATGGAGGCACAAAAATGACAATGCCCCCAGACGCGAGTCAACAGAGACCCCAGATGACAACGAAAAAGAAGAAGGAATACCAGTGGTCCTACTGTGGGCGTCAACTGGAGACCGGAGGCTGCACCCACCGCAGAGGCCCAGAAGCCACAGGAGGAGCAATGACAGGAGACCAATCCAGAGGCATCCACTCCCAATGAACACGCAGCTAGAATAAGACCGAGTGTGTGCAAATCGGAGAGGGAGCATAGGCGGCCAGCTTACCTAAGCGAGTATGCATGTCAGCTTCACAGCATAGACTCTTGGTGCCAGCCAGGTGGGGAGGGGTGTTGTGTCCACGCATGCGCAGATCTATTGCATTATCTATTGCTTTTCCCAGTGTGGGAAAAACTGGTGATTTGATTGGCTGCAGGCTGACAGCTCTCTCATATAAAAGAGCTGCTTGCCTGCAGCTCTTGTTAGTGATCAGAGCTTCAATAAAGACTTGTTGCTTCACTGTTGATCTGCCTCTTCTCATTCTTCCACCCATACAACATTTATTTTCATGAACAAATAGGAAAAAAGGTTTCTGGTAATCAAGGAGATCTAGAATTGTGGCAGAGGCTAGGGTTTGCTTTATCTTTTGAAAAATATCTGTAAAGATAGTCCATTCAATGGGATCTGGCTGATCTTTGGCAGTTAATTGAATCACTGGTTTTGCCATTTCACCAAAGGACGGAATCCAAGCACAGCAAAACACCCAGTAAGGCTTGAACCTGGCATTTTGTTTGGGGATGCTTCATTCCTAATATGGTTTTTACCCTTTATGGTGCTAATTTCCTTGATCCAGGGGCAATAATGTATCCTAAGTATTTTACCTCTTTTTTTAGGTACTGTAGTTTTAAGGGTGAGGCTTTATGACTCCTTTCACTCAGGCAGTCAAGCAAATGATAGGTATCAGCCCTGCACCTTTCATCTGAGTTTGAGGCTAATAATAAATCATCCACCTATTGAATTCATGTGGAGTTGTGAGGCAGTGAGATAGAAGCGAGATCTACCTCTAAGAGTTGGGAAAACAGGTAGCCTTGGAGCAGCCAAGTCCATATAAATTGCTGTTTTTTCCCATGTGAAAGCAAAGAGGTATTGTGATACAGGGTCTACTGGTATACTAAAGAAAGCTCCACAGAGGTCCACTACTGTGAAATGGGTGGATGATGCTGGTACTGTTATTATTGTAGCTGGGTTAGTGATGGAATTTAAAAAAAATTTACTACTGGTTTTATGGGCTCGGCTTGGTGAGCATGGCTGGGGGGGAATCATGTGACTAAGTGGGCAGTTTCTGTAAGCAGGGCAATAATTATTAGGCTACAAACAAAACCAGGATGTTTTTTTCCAGCCTTCCTTACAAGATTAACCCTGTAAAGTGGAAAAAAATAAAAGGAGATTTCTTCTAACAACTGGTTCTCCAAACTACTTAGAAAATTTACTACTGGTTCTAGTGAACCTGCTAGAACCTGCTGAATTTCACCTCTGAACTGGGTTAGGTAGCACAGGTACTCTTAGTATGACATATTTATTGACGGCTCTCATCATGTATGAAGGAAAAAGTGGATTTTCCTTCCTCATCAAGTTTGGGTTTATGAACTGGGAAGATGGGGGTATTACAAGGGGAGGTGCATTTACGCAGAACTCCCTGTTCTAGATATGCTTTTATCAATTTCCTAATTGGCTCTAGTGCTTCTGTTTCTATTTTGTATTGGGGAATGCAGGGGTGGTAATCCTGATTTGACATAAATTCTTACTGGGGTGGCTCCATTTAATAACCCTACTTCTGTGGAATCCCATCCCCATAGGGAGGCCAGTAGGCTTCTGAGGTCTATGGGCAGTTGGGATTTCTTTTCAATTTGGCATGTGATTGTAATGTGTGTATGTTTGAATGGGATATCCAAGACAAGTCCTTTTTAATTACATTTGATGGTTGCCCTTAGCTTGCAAAGCAGGTCTCTGCCTATAAGGGACAATGGAGACTGAGGGCAGACTGTGAATGTGTGTTCTACAGAAAGGGAGCCTGGAGAAGGGGCGGAGCTGCCTTGGTGAGACGACATGGGATCCAGTTGCTCTGTGGTCTCAGTCGAAACTCGAGCTGC